>CABHPH010131439.1:876-18342 GCA_902168325.1 Peromyscus nudipes
TTTTTTTCTGGACTGGTTTTCTCCATCTGAAAACTTTTAATATGACGTATTAAAAGGAGGCTTTTTAAAAATTCTTTGTATTATCTTTGTCCTGATGTAAGACTTCTTTCTCTAGCATCTTGAACACATTCATTCTTTCCTATTTGAATTTGGGTCCTGGGAACTCTCCCCTGCCCCTGTCTGGGGGTGTTCAGAATCCACCTCAGATCGTTGTGCATCCCATGCAAAATGCTCTGGTCATAACGATTATGTTAAGTTCAACTATTGAGTTTTGGGGACTCTTTTTCTCAAGTATAGAATTAATTTTGTAAGGTCTAAATGATTTGTCCCTACATGTTACTGACATCCATTAATGTTTGTGTGGCAGCTTTTAAAGACGTAGTTCCCATGCCACAAAATTCCTTTTTTTTTTTTCGGTTTTTCGAGACAGGGTTTCTCTGTGTAGCTTTGCGCCTTTCCTGGAGCTCACTTGGTAGCCCAGGCTGGCCTCGAACTCACAGAGATCTGCCTGCCTCTGCCTCCTGAGTGCTGGGATTAAAGGCATGCGCCACCACCGCCCGGCCAAAATTCCTTTTAAAGTATCTAATTTATTGTTCTTCAGTATGTTCACAATCTTGTGCAACCACCACTGTTGTCGGATTTTAGAATATTTTATTTTCCTACAAAAGACATACCACATTGGATATTACTCTCCATTTCTTGTGATCTCAGCCTGTGGCCCTTATTAATATGCATTTATAGCTGTGTGAATTTGGTGTTTTAGATATTTTGTATGAATGGAATCATAGTATGTGATCTTCTGTGACTGACATTTTAAAATCATTGATGTTGTAATAGGTTTCATTTTTTTTTGATATTAGGCTTAACAGCACGTAGTTTATAGTTCTCTCTTTTGTAGGTTTCTTTTCCTTCCGTCTTTACCCCTCTCATCATAATCCTCAACCGAATCTTAATTATTTTTGTTCAGCCTGTGGTTTCTCTACTAATGTGATGAGAATAGATGTGATTCCCATCTTACTTTATGCTCCGTTCCATCATCTAGCATGGCGCGTGAAAAGAATCGAGCTGACTACAATACCTGTAGTCCATAAGGTTTTCACACAATTCTTAAACATTATTTGAAAGTTCATCAGTAATCCAACAGATTCTTCATTAAAAGCCTTTCTAGAAAATTACAGGAATGATAAATGGAATGATGTAGAAGCTATCTTATGAGAGATTTAAGGCTCTTTCTGTATTCACTTATTTTTAAAGTTCAAGATGCTGAAATCTATCATCTGATTTCAGATGCATTGGGAAGAGATGGTCCCTGCTGTAGCCAGATTTAGTTTATGTTGGATGTTTTGGTCAAAGTCAACATCTTGAGTTTCATTAGGGAGCTCTTGCAGTGAGCCTTGCAAATGTAATTTGCTATATCCAGCCAACACCTCTGAGCAGATGGGTTTCTACCCTGTGCCTAACAGAGGTTTGTTATTTCTTCTTTGAAAGAGTTGCTTGTGACGTTAACAAAATATTTTGACAGAAATGGAATATTGAGATCATTTGTAAGTTCAAACTTTGCTGCTGTTGGATTTAGTGAGTTTGAGTATAAGCTAGTGTGGAAATTATTCAGCATCTATGTAAAACATAAAGGTGCTTTTTCTTTGTTGTTCTTGTTCACTCTATTGGTTTATGTGCATTGTTCCAGTTGAGTTGTTGAAAATGTGTCATAATCAACTTCTGTCAGTTATGAAGATGGTGATGTGCTATTGCAATATTTTATTTTCTCATTTTTTCTAGGCTTATTTGTTTGAATTCTTAAATTATGTATTCAAATAGAAATCCTTTGACTCTTAGAAAAGAATTTCTAGTTTTCTTTTTACGGTAATATTTTTAAATGTCTTGAAAATGACCATGCATATTTCACAAATGATGTTAAATTTCAGGCTGTTCCTGAGCCCAGGCTAGCCTAGCGTTTACAATCCTCCCACCTCAGTCCCCCAAGTGATGAGATTAGTTGTGCAGGCTGTCTCACTTTGTGGTGCAGCTTTTGAACTACCTAAATCTGGCTAACATGGTTGCTGCAGGCACTATTCTCTTATTACTCACATTCAGCCTGCTCCATCTTTTATTTGTCTATGGGTTTGGTAGCTCCTAAATGCTAAAATGGATTCTTACACCATCTACTCCATGCTCGCCAATTTTGTCTTTATGAATGTTAGAACATTTACATTAAAACAAAACCTAGTGTGACAGAACTAAATGCTTACATAGTTTCCTGATCACTTCTTAAATAAATCATTTTTTCTTGGACATTAAGGAAAAGATAATGTTTTTCCTTTTTAATATTTGTTTTTAAAATCATTGTAAAATGTTTGATACTATTGTGACACCTAATTTTAGGTTCACAATAAAATTAAGAGACAATTACAGAAATATCCTATATATTTTCTGCCTGTACACTTGCATTTCCCATTTGACAACATCACAGACCTGAATGCTGTATTGGCTACAAATGATGGGCCTATTGAGACATCTTTATTTCTCAAAATTTGTGGTTTACTTTAGGACTGTCTTTTGGTGATATTTGTTATGTAGAATGACAAATTTCTTCTTCATCTGTTAAAACAGCTGGTACTCAATGATCTTATTATTTATTGTCTCCTAGCTCTCCATTTTTAGCCATATGACAGTGCAGTTGACATCTCTTCTGGGCATTTTGATGGTTAACATCTCTCTCTCCTTTCTGTACTCGGCTTGCACTGTCTGTAGGACAGTTTATCCGTTCAACAACCAGAAATACCTCGGTTACTTTCAAATTTGGGCAACTTATGAATAATACACAAACTCACATATCTATAATATTTTTATGTTAACTCAGCTCTGTTGGATAATTACAGAAGTGTGTGTTTGTTGGATCATGTACTCTGTTTACTTTAGGTAAAAACTGCCAAAATGTCTTCAAAGGAGGTGTGCCGTTTTATTTGCAGCAGCGATGAATGTGCCTCCTTCTGATGCACAGAATCTGCAGCATGTAAGGTTGTGGTTTTGTCTGTCTCATAGTCCTGTGATACTTTCTCCTTGTTTTGAGTTGTATATTCTTTGTGATTTGTGAAAGGAAGCTTAAATGCCATGTGCGTACCTTTTTTGTTGGTGGTGACACCTTCTAAGGCTTTTACTTTTTGAATAGAATTTTATTCTTATTCAGTTTTAATAGTTTTGAGTTTGGAATAATAATTCTTTATTAGATATCTCACTTAAATATTTTCTCCCAATCTGTGCATGTATTTTCAACTCCTGAATATTTCTTTAGCACAGCATAAAAGTGTGAAGTTCATTGCAGCCAGCTCATTGGCTCTTTCTCTTGTGAACTGCTGCTTTTAATTATTTCTGAAAATCATCATCCATTTTCTCCTGTTACCTTTTGGGAGTTTTCTTAGTTTTGTATGTTACATTTAGTTTTAAGCCATTTTGGATAATTTTTGTAAAATGCATATACTGCTCATTTTTTCAAACAATTTTTATAATTTATGTAGTCTTAATATATTAAATATGTTTTATTTGTATTATAACTTTTTTGTTTTATTTTTGTTTTTTTTTTTTACATCCCAACTGCAATTCCCCCCCCACACACACCAGTTCTCCTCCCCCCCACTTTTCCTCCTCTGTTTCTCTTCAGAAAAGGGCAGGACTCCCATGGATATCTCCCAGCCATGGTGTATCAAGATCAGTGAGAACAGGCAACTCCTCTCCTATTAAAGCTGGACAGTTGGACAAGGCAACCAAGTAGGAGAAAAGGGTCCCAAAAGCAGGAAGCAGAGTCAGAGACAGCCCTGCTCCCACTGTTAGGAGTCCCCCAAGAAGACCAAGCTACACAACTAACATGTGCAGAGTGCCTAGGTCAGTTGCTCTCTGGTTGTTGGTTCCGTCTTTGTGAGCCCCTAGGAGCCCAGCTTAGTGAATTCTGTGGGTTTTTTTTTTTTGTTTGTTTGTTTGTTTTGTTTTGTTTTGTTTTTGTGGTGTTCTTGACCCCTCTGGGTCCTATAATTCTTTCTCCCCTTCTTCTCCATAATTCCTCTAGGTCTGCCTAATGTTTGACTGTGTGTTTCTGCATCTTCTTTCATTAGTTGCTGGATGAAGCCTCTCTGATGACAGTTGAGCTAGGCACCAATCTGAGTATAGCAGAATATCATTGGGAATCATTTCATTGATTTTTTTCCCTCCAATCATGTTTGGTTCTATCCTAGGTCTCTGGCTATCCTGCCTCTGGGTCCTGGCCATCAGGAGGAAGCTCCCTCTCATGGCATGGGCCTCAAGCTGGACCAGTCATTGGTTGGCCACTCCCACAATTTCTGCACCACCTTTACCCCAGCACATTTTGTAGGCAGCACAAATTGTAGCCTGAAGGATTCATTTCTGAGTTGGTGTCCCAGTCCCTACACTGGAAGTCTTGCCTGGTTACAAGAGATAGCGAATTCAGGCTCTGTATTTCCCATTGCTGGGAGTCTTAGCTGGAGAGAAATGTAGCTGAGTTATATAGAAAAAAGTGTGTGTGTGGAGAATGTAGCTATGTAGAGAGACTTTTAGAAAATAATTTTTCAAGATAAAGTAATAAATTTACCTTCCGAATTACTCTTAAGTTTTCCCTAAAGATCTTTAGATAGGTAAGAATTTTTTCCTAAGCCATCACTACTAAGAAGCATTCTATATACAACTTTGTAGCAGTTCTGGGAGCTGGACTCCTGGGCTGCATTAGGTTACCTCACTCAGGATGTTCTTTTCTAGTTCCATCCATTTGCCAGCAAATTTCATGATGTCATTTTTTTTTTTAAGCAGCTGAGTAATACTCCATTGTGTAAATGTACCACATTTTCTTAATCCATTCTTCTGTTGAGGGACATCTAGGTTGTTTCCAGGTTCTGGCTATTAAGAATAAAGCTGCTATGAGCGTAGTTGAGCAGGTGTCCTTGTGGTTCAGTGGAGCATCCTTTGGATATATGCACAGGGATCCTGAGGTATATCTATTCTTAATTTTTTTGAGAAACTGTGATTGAATTCCAAATTGGATCTACAAGTTCTCTCTCCCATCAGCAATGGACTGTTCCGCTTGCTCCACATCCTCGCCAATACGAGCTGTCACTTGAGTTTTTGATCTTAGCCATTCTGACAGGTGTAAGATGGAATCTAAGTGTTGTAGTGATTTGCATTTCCCTGATGGGTAAGGATGATGACCATTTCTGTAAGTGTTTCTCAGCCATTTGAGATTCCTCTGTTGAGAATTCTCTGTTTAGATCTGTAACCCATTTTTTAATTGGATTATTTGGTTTGTTGATGTCTAGTTTCTTTAGTTCTTTATATATTTTGGAGATGAGCACTCTGTCAGATGTGGGGTTTGTGAAGATCTTTTCCCATTCTGTGGCCTGCCTTTTTGTCCTTTTGATGGTGTCCTTTGCCTTACAGAAGCTTTTCAGTTTCATGAGGTTCCATTTTTTAATTGTCGATCTTAGTGCCTGCACGATTGTGTTCTATTCAGAAAGTTGTCTCCTGTGCCAATTTGCTCAAGGTTATTCCCCACTTTCTCTTCTATCAGGGTGAATGTAACTGGTTTTATGTTGAGGTCTTTGATCCACCTGGACTTGAGTTTTGTGCAGGGTGACAGATAGGGAGGGATCTATTTGCTTTCTTCTACATGCCGGTGTCCAGTTGTTCTAGCACCATTTGTTGAAGGTGCTTTCTTTTTTCTATTGTACAATCTTGATTTCTTTGTCAAAAATCAAATGTTCATAGATGTGTGGATTTACTTCTGGGTCTTCAATTTGATTCCATTGATCTACCTGCCTGTTTTTATGCCAATACCATGCGGTTTTTACTACTATTGCTGTCATACAGCTTTTAATCCGGGACGGTGACACCTCCAGAAAATCTTTTATTGTACAAGATTGTTTCATGTATCCTGGGTTTATTGTTTTTCCATATGAAGTTGAAGATTGTTTTTTCAAGGTCTGTCAAGAATTGTGTTAGGATTTTAATGGTGATATATTGGTTTTATTATGTTTAAGAACATCCCTTGTATCCCCCCTGATCTTTCCAAGATTTTTATCATGAAGGAGTGTTGGATTTTGTTAAAGGCCTTTTCAGCATTTAATGACATGATCCTGGTTTTTTCTTTCTCTTTTTCTTTATACGGTGGATTACATAGACAGATTATCATAGGTTGAACCATCCCTGCATCTCTGGGATGAAGCCCACTTGATCATGGTGGACCATCTTTTTGATCTGTTTTTGGATTTGGTTTGCCAGTATTTTATTGAGTATCTTTGCATGTTCATGATGGAAATTAGTCTGTAATTCTCTTTCTTTGGTGAGTCTTTGTGTGGTTTATATATCAGGGTGACTATGGCCTCATAAAATGAATTTGGCATTGTTCCTTCTGTGTCTATTTTGTGGCATAATTTGAGGAGTATTGGTATTAACTTTTCTTTGAAAGTTTGGTAGAGGTTTGTTCTAAAACCTTCTGGCCCTGGGCATTTTTTGGTTTGGAATCTTTTATGACTGCTTCTATTTCCTTGGGGAGTATAGGTCTATTTAAATTGCTTCTCTGATCTTTGCTTAACTTTGCTAAGTGGTATCTATCAAGAAGATTGTCCGTGTCTTTTATATTGTCCAAATTTATGGAGTACAGGTTTTGCAGTATGACCTAATGATTCTCTGGATTTTCTAGGTGTCTGTTGTTATATTTGTGTTTTGATTTCTGATTTTGTTAATTTGGAATTTCTCTCTCTGCCTTTTAGTTAGTTTGGATAAGGGTTTGTCTATAGTGTTGATTTTCTCAAAAGAACCAAGTCTTTGTTTCATTGATTCTTTGTATTATTCTTTTTGTTTCTATTTGATTGATTTCAGCCCTGAGTTTGATTATTTCCAGACATCTACTCCTCTTGGGTGTGTTTGCTTCTTTTTGTTCTAGAGCTTTCAGGTGTGCGGTTAAGTCTGTGGTCTCTCTAAGTACTTTACGAAGGCACTTAGTGCTATGAACTTTCCTCTTAGCCCTGCTATCATTGTGTCTCATAAGTTTGGGTATGTTGTACATTCATTTTCATTGAATTCTAGGAAGTCTTTACTTTCTTTCTTTATTTCTTCTATAGGTCATTCAGTAGAGAGTTGTTCAGTTTCCATGAGTTTGTAGGCTTTCTGTTGTTTTATGTGGTTGATGAAATCCAGCTTTAATCCTTGGTGGTCTTGTATCTGTTGATACTTGCTTTTTTACCGAGTATATGGAGAAGGTTCCATGAGATGCTGAGAAGGTTAAATTCTTTTGTGTTTGGATGAAATATTCTGTAGATATGTTAGGTCTGTTTGAGTCATAATATCTGCTAGTTCCATTATTTCTCTGTTTAATTTCTGTCTGGAGGACCTGTCCTTTGATGAGAGTGAACTGTTGAAGTCTTCTATTAATGTTGAGGTCTCATGTGTAATTTAAGCTTTAGTGATGCTTCTTTTACAAATGTGGGTGCCCTTGCATTTGGGGCATAGTTGTTCAGAATTGAGACATCATCTTGATGGATTTTTTCCTTTAATGAGTATGCAATGTCATCTCTTTTGATTTAATTTAGGTTTGAAATCTTTTGTGAAATAGAATATTTGAATAACTATGTAAAGATGTGTTACATTTGTTTATTCTGCAGAATAATTGTTTAACAATGTAAAGATGTGTTGCTGTTTCAACTTGCCTTCCTAAGGCACCTGATTGGTCTGACAAAAAGCTGAATGGCCAGTAGCTAGACAGAGCAGCAACAGGCAGGGCTGGTGAGCAGATAGAAAAGGTCAGCAAGCCAGTGGCCAGAGAGCAGCCAGGGACTAGCCACCCAGGCGGGGGCCATCCAGACACGGAAGAAGCAAGAAAGTAGGACATACAGAATGAAAGAAAGGTAAAAAGCCCCAAGGCAAAACATAGATGAAGAATAACGTGTTATATTAAGTTTTGCGAACTAGTGAGATAAGCATATGATAAGGCTGTCTTCATAACTAATAAGTCTCCATGTCATGATTTGGGAGCTGGCAGTCCGAGAAAGCCCATGGTAGAAGTCTGTTTTGTTAGGTATTAGGATAGCTACACCAACTTGCTTCTTAGGTCCATTTGATTGGACAATCCTTTTCCAACCCTTTATCTTTGATGTCTAGGTATGTTTCTTGTATGCAGTCGAAGGATGGATCCTGTTTTTGTATCCGTTCTGTAAGCCAGTGTCTGTTTATTGACCAGTTGAGTCCATTGATATTGAGAGATACTAATAATCAATGATTGTTAATTCCTGTTATTTTGGTGGGAGAGAGAGGAGAGAGATACAGAGAGACAGAGAGAGAGACAGAGACAGAGAGAGCACGTATGTTTCCCTTCCCTTCTTTGGATTTTGGTGGTGTGAAATTATCTATTGTGTGGGTTTTTGTGGATGGAGTTAACTTCCTTGGGTTTGAGTTTTCTTTTTAGTACCTTTTCTATAGGGTTGTATTTGTTTCTAGATATTGTTTAAATTTGACTTTGTCACAAAATATCTTGTTTTCTTGATCTATGGTGATTGAATGTTTTGCTGGGTATAGTACTCTGGGCTGGCATTTATCGTCTCTTAGAGTCTGCAGTCCCTTCTGGCTTTTAGAATCTCCATTAAGAAGTCAGGTTTAATTTTAATAGGTCTAACTTTATATATTACTTGGCCTTTTCCCCTTCCAGCTTTTAATATTCTTTCTTTGTTTTGTATGTTTAGTGTTTTGATAATTATGTGATGTGGGGACTTTCTTTTCTAATCCAATCTATTTGGTATTCTGTAAGCTTCTTATACCTTATAGGCATCTCCCTTTTTAGATTAGGAAAATTTTTTTTCTATGATTTTGTTAAATCTATTTTCTGGGTTTTTTAGCTGGGATTCTTTCTTCTTCTATTCCTATTATTCTTAAGTTTTGTCTTTTCATAGTGTGCTGTTGTATAATGCTCTGTACACTGTAAAGATTTGTTACTCAATTGGTTTAATAAAATGCTGCCAGTAGCCAGGCAGGAAGTACAGGTGGGGCGAGCAGACTAGGAGAATTCTGGGAAGAGGAAGGGCGGAGTCAGGAGCTGATAGCCGGGCGCAGAGGAAGCAAAATGAGAATGTTGTTTTGAGAAAAGGTACTGAGCCACATGGCTAAACATAGATAAGAATTATGGGTTAATTTAAGTGTAAGAGCTAATTAATAATAAGCCTGAGCTAATGGCTGAACATTTATAAGTAATATTGAGTCTTGGAGTCAGTTATTTAAGAAGCAGCTGTCAGATATTTTGGAACAGGCAGGCAGGAGAGAAACTTTAATATACAGTAGTGTCCAGATTTCCTGCCTGTTTTATGTTAGGAGTGTTTTAGATTTGACATTTCCTTTGACAGATGAATCTATTTCTTCTATCGTATCTTCAGTACCTGAGATTCTCTCCTCCATTCTTGCATTCTGTTGGTGATGCTTGTGTCTGTAGTTTTTGTTTGCTTACCCGGATTTTCCATGTCCAGAATTCCCTCAGTTCCTGTTTTCTTTATTGCTTCAATTTCAATTTTCATTTCCTGAGTAGTTTCCTTTACCTGTTTGTGTTTTCTTGCCTCTCTTGATATTCTTTAAGGGATTTACTGATGTCCTCCATTTTTTTGTTTGTCTTTTCCTCAATTTCTTTAAGGGAGTTTTTTATTCACTATTTAAGGACCTCTGTCATCTTCATAAAGTTGGTTTTAAGGTCTTTTAGTGTGTGTGCTTTGCTGTGTTGGAACATCAGGCCTCACTGTTGTAGGATAGCTGTTCTCTAGGTGCCATATTGCCCTGGCTCTTGTTGATTGTCTTCTTACTCTGGTGTTTAGGCATCTGGGTTTGGGATGATTGATTATGTCTAGTTCCTGATTTCTCAGTTTGTGTTTGTTGGATGGGTGTTTTGTTCCTTGATTTCTGTTTCCTCTTTGGTCTTCTAGTCTTTGTGACCTGGATTTATGGTGGCTGCCTTGACCCCTGATCTTGTAAGGAGTCTCTGTCCAAGTTAGTAGCTGACCTTCTGGTGATTAGCTTGCCTTTGTTACAGCAAGGGGTCTCTGTTCTTCTGACTGGTGTGGCCTGCACCTGAGCAAGTGAAGTTTGCTGGAATTGGGGGGAAGGGCTGGCTTCAGGAGGGATTATGAGGTGGGAGGGCTTGAGTGCTGGAATGGGTCATGGGAACAGAATTTAGGGAGTGAGGCACTTCAGCAGGTCACTCACCTGTTCTGGCTGGTATTACCAATTCATTATGTGACGTACAGCATGACAGGCTTCTCCGGCATTTTCATACACACTGGTTGTGGCTAAGCTCCCTTCCACACACCTCTCCCTCGTCCCCCCTCCTTCTCCTTTCTCCCAGTATTGTAATTTCAATTTTATTTTATTTTTCCTTATGGTAGAATAAAATTTCTTTCTGCATATGTACCAAATTTTCATTATCAACTTCTTTATTGGTGGGCATTTTTTTCTTTACTGTTGCTAATACAGCACCTATAAAAGTGGATGTGCAAGATCTGTGTTAGATGTGCAGTTTCGGGGCGTTGTGCCCACGAATGGGAGAGCTGGTGATATGGCAAGTTCTATTTTCAGTCTTTGAAGTGGATTAAATTCAATGGATTTATTTTTGATAGATCATATGCATTAGAAGTTTATCCACTTCTTCTAGAATTTACTAGTTTGGTAATATAAATTTTCAAATTGTTCCCTAGAGATCATGTGGATTTCATTGAAATCAGTTGTAATGTCGTCTTTTTCACCTCTGATTTTATGAATTTGTGTCATCTTGCTCTCTCTGTTTAGTTTGGGCAGGACTTTGCTAGTCTTTCTAATCTTTTCAAATAATCAACTCTATTACTAAGACCCTCCCTAATCCTTAGTGAATGGTTATGTCTGTTACATTTGGGTTTGACTTTTTTCTAGAACCTTAAGTTAAATCATTAAGTTGTTTATGTGAGATCTATGTTTTTTAATGTGTGTATTGATGGATATGAACTTTCTTCTTAGGACAGCATTGGATATATCCCAAATACTCTGTCAGGTGGTGCTATCATTTTCCTTCGATTCTTGGGAGGAAATGTGGTTTTTAAGTGATTACCAAGGCATTATTCTTATTAAAGGAAATTTGTATATGCATAGGAGAAAATAAATCACTCTGTGGTCACATTTAAGATTTCTTCCCAATGTTTGTTCTTAATCTTGTATGGTAGATACATATGTACATGTATAAATATATATGGATATTCCTCATTCTGTAAAATTATAGATATTAATATACTACTATGACAGTCTAGAATGATACCTTTTTCAGATTTGGATTTAGTTTTGTTTTGTTCTCTCTAGTTTACCATGAATATTTCATAGAAGTAAATTTTGAAAATTTATTCCATCTTAGAATAAGAGCATATTTCAAGTTCATTTCCACTTTAAGGGGACTGTTAAAAATCTGCACCAACCCTTTCATCTGATTTTATGGCTTGTTCTGTTTTGAAATCTTGTTTCCCTGGGTTACTAGGAAGGTAGATAGTAAAGTTATCTTAGGAAATGTACCTGTGGTAGGGGTAGTCCTGATAACCTCTGGGACAATGGGAGAGCATTAGAAGTATATTAAATAGCTAGAATGTGCTAGCAAATGGTTGAATATTCAGCATCTCTCTCCTGTCTCTCTCTCATTCGGTGTGTGTGTGTGTGTGTGTGTGTGTGTATGTTTGTGTGTCTGTCCGTCTGTCTGTCTGTCTGTGTCTATCTCTCTGTACATTTGCCTGTCTCTTGTCCTTTTCTTTGAGACAAGGTCTCACTATATAGCCCTGGCTCTCCTGAACCTCACTGTGTAGACTAGGCTGGCTTCAAACTCACAGAGGTCTGTTTGCCTCTGTGTCCTGAGTGCTGGCATTAGAGTGCCCTGTCGTGCCCAGCTACTACTCTCCTTTTAAAAACAAACATATATGTTACAATAATGAATTGTAGGTATATAATTAACTATTTTAAAATAGTTTTGTAAAATTCTTGACCATTAACCCGGTACAAGTTGAGCACATTTCCCTCACCCCAAAGTTGCAAATAGTCTATTTATACCTCTTGGCACAGACAATCATTGATCTGCTTTCTTCCCTTATAATTGCCTCCACTAGACATTTTTAATAAACTGGAATCATACATTCTTTTATATCTGACATTGCTCACCTAGTATAACAAACATTTTTGAGATTCTCACAGCATGCCGCAAGTGTTAGCGTATTTTTTGCTTTTTCATTGATAGGAAACATCCCATTGTATGTTTATGTCATGTTTCTTTCTGGTTACCAATTGGTATCAGTTGCAGTGTAGATAGGTTTTTGCCTATTGTGAACAGTGCTGTTATGAACACTTGGGTATACATATACTAGTGTGAAGGAATGCCATACACATGTATTTCTTTCTCATGTAGATGGCATTAATTAATATTGTTTAATTTTTGTTTTTCCTTTGCATATTTGCCACAACTCTGGAAGAGTCTCATAATTTTTGAGAGTGGACATACTTACCTTGTTTCTAATCCTCAAAGAAAGTGTACTGTCACTCAGTATTAAGTATGATAATATCTTTGTGTTAGATTTTCCTTATTTTGGAGAACCCCTTGATACTGAAGGGTTATTGTGACTCACTGTTGTGGATGCTTTGGTTCTATGATTTGGGGCCCTGTGTGTTTGGAGACTGGTGAGTAATCCATTATGATGGAAGTGCAAGGCAGAGCTAGCCACGCACTTGTCGTGACGAAGGGGAACAGAGGGAGGTAGAGAGACGGGAAGGAAGGGCGAGTGTTCTGTTGTGCCTGTGTAGGTGTCCCCCAGCAGCTTAGAGACGCCCCCCTCCACTGGTGAGGTGCTCTCTGACTCTCGCCTTGTTGCACCCGAGCAGCCTAGCCCTTACCACGTGGTCCTTGGAGAACGCTGACTAGTGGAGGAAAGCTCTGTGCTGCCGTCTCTATAGGTGCATATACGGGTTGATAGTTTTGTTAAGGAATTATTGTCTTTGAAGAGTTTTAGGCTGTAGTCTTCTCTTAGAGATTTTGTCTGGGTTTTATATCAGGGTAATCCAAGGCTTGAATAGTATTTTCCACCAAGCTGTTGATGAGTCTTTTCCTCCCCTTCCTCCATTCGTATTGTCATCCATTTTTATGTTATTGATCAGTTCACCTTTTTGCTTCTTGTTTGTTGTTGGTTTTACTAACTCTGCTGTAGCCTTACTGAGTTTCACTTATTCTGTCAAAATTAAAGAGTATTGAAACCAATAACCATTATTTTTAGTAGTATCCTTCCCTCTATAAACCATGTCACTTTTTGATTCACATAATTTGAGACTTTGTTATTAGGTTTGTATGTACCTGTAACTGGTATGTATTCCTAAAAGGATGGCTTTGTAATCGTACTATATGAAGTACTTCTCTGTTTCTGTAATACTGCTGGCCTGAATCCATTTTATCTGTTGCTTATGGATGCTCCTGCTTCTTGTGGGATGATTACATGCTTTCCCTTCTTTTGCTTTAATTGGAATTGTCTTTGAATCCAAGTGTTTCTCCTATAGTTACATTTAGCTAGGTCTGTACACTGCCGCCTGACAATGTGGGTTTTAGATTGTGGGTGGAGATCATTTTATTTAGTGTAACATTACTCTGTCGGGACAATGTGGGTTTTAGATTGTGGGTGGAGATCATTTTATTTAGTGTAACATTAATCTGTTGGCATCTATTACTTTTCTCTTATTTCTCTTCTAGTGTCTTCCATGTCGTACAGCTGTATTTTAGTCTGCTGCCTCCTCTGTTGATATTTTTACTATGCTTTTCTTTGTATTTGAATTTATCATATTCTGATGAGTTCTAGATTAATACAAATAAATTATTTAATTGTTCTTCTAATATATGCCTCTTTATACTTTTCTGTGAAAAATACTTATATCCATATGTATAGTAATACAGGATTATAATTATTGCTGTATAAAATTGACTGCTTTTATAGTACTTAAGAAATGAAAAATACAGACTTAATAGAGTCTTTCATGTAGCCCACATAATTGGTTATATCTATCTGCCATTCTTTTTTTTTCTTGTGCACGTGAGTTATAATTTAAGGCCAATGTATTACTTGTATTACTGTATAATTTTTTCAGTGTTCAGTTATTTGACAATACTTTGTTTTTCATCCTGTGTTTTGTTCTGTTCTGTTTGGTGGTGGTGGTGGTAATTGAACCTAGGGCTTTGTACATGTAAAGCAAACACCTTACTCTGACCTATATCCCAGCCTCCTTTCCTTTCCTTTTTGAAGAATGGTTTTGCTGGATATTTAATTCTTGGTTGCTCATTTTTTTTAAAAATTTCAAATTGTAGTTTGATTTTTCTACCACCTGTTGTGGTCTATCATTTTTACACAGCAGTCTGGTTTGTTTTGGTTTGTTTTGGTTTGGTGTTTCGAGACAGGGTTTCTCTGTGTAGCTTTGCACCTTTGCTGGAACTCACTCTGTAGACCAGGCTGGCTTCGAACTCACAGAGATCTGCCTGCCTCTTCCTCCCGAGTGCTGGGATTAAAGGCGTGCACCACCACTGCCTGGCTAACAGACTGTTTTTAAATATACTAATTCTTCATTGTATGTTGTGAGTTACCTTGGATTTTGCCATTTTCAACAATAATGAATTATAGTTATGATAAAACATCATAAAGTAGTAATTTTAGCACTTAATTCTTAAATTTCTAGATATTGAAGAAAATCTTTTTAACTGGAGTAAAGTATTTAATATTACCATTTTTGTATTTTGAACAGTAGGTGTACTTCCTATTTCCTAGTGTACAGCCATTTCTGTTCCCTGCATACAGTTTTGTTGACAGAGAAAATAATACCATAGGCTGCTTATAATTTCCCATTCCATCTCATAAACTTGATATCAGAATAAGGGTCTATGTGGTTATTCACTGTTCACTGACTCCAGATGTGAGGATAACAACCTTGAGTTGTGTGTGTATGTGTGTCTGTATTAAGAATGACCATTGTTATGATTGCAATATGGTTTAATATCTGTGCCATGTTATATACTGTATTGTAAAATAACAGGGCTTTTTTTTTTTGTTCCTTGTTTTAATCGGTTGTAATTATTTCACTTCTCTGGTGACTGTTGGTGCTGAGACATGTAAGGAATGCATAGTGTGACTTGTTGTTTTTAAGGTTTACATTTCATCCCTCAGCTCTGTGTCTGTTTATACTGTTTTTCCTTATTTGTTCAGAACTGCTTTGGCACTTAGTCATTTTCTGTCAATTATTTTCTTTTCTTTCTTTCTTTTTTTTTTTTAATGCGGCAGTGAAGTCTCAAATTTACACATGATTTTTAACCTTCTGCTTCTTTTTTTTCTTCCTTGTTATTTAGAATTTTGTTAGAAAATTAATAAATTTTGCCAGAAAGAATATATCTAGAAAATGTAGACACAGATTAGAACATCTGAACTAATTAAAATGGAAACTCTTTAACTGTGCATAATAGCTTATACCTGGGTGCCAGCAGTTGAGGAAGCTGAGGAATGATTTCCGGAGCTTAGGAATTTAGTGCCAGCCTGCCCTCATACTGAGCGCCTGTCTCAGAAGTTCATTGGTTAGATAATCAATAAAGTGTTCTGAGCTTTAAGGTCAGGCTCCTCTGGGAGAAAGCTACATGGAGTTCTCAGAATAACACAGTCTGGGCTAGTAATGGGTTTTGAGTTTATTTGAGAAGTCTCTGTATTTATTATTAGATCTATAATTTATGTAGATTATGAGTCTTTATTTTGAGGTGTTTATGTGTATAAATGAATTAATGATTTGTCAGTTTTTGTCATAATAGTTGATGTTTGCTTTTTTTGTGATTGAATGTTAATTTCAGTTCTCAGAATGTACATTTTCTTTTGAAGACAGACAACCTGTGTGCTAAGACCATGAAGTATTACTACTTTTTTAAAGATTTATTTATTTATGTGTACCATGTTCTGTCTACATGTATTCCTGCCCTCCAAAAAAGGGCACCAGATCTCATTATAGATGGTTGTGAGCCACAGTGTGGTTGCTGGGAACTGAACTCAGGACCTCTGGAAGAGAAATGGTGCTCTTAGCCTCTGAGCCATCTCTCCAGCCCCTATTATTATTTTAAGAGAGTATGACATAACCAATTTCAACTTATTAGTCTTATTCTGAATTGGAAATATTTTTCTAAGATTGGTACCAATGTCAGTTGTGATGTTTTCAATTTAACAAATTTAAATGTGATCCTCTTTCATCAAATAAATCACCATTTGGTATTTGTTAGAATAAAGTTTGGAAACTTAATATAGATACACCTATCCATTTAAAAGAAGTATCTTAAATCATTCCAAAGATGTGAGACAACGTTGGCAGAAGTTTAATTTTGTAAAGAACATGGAATTTGATGTAAGTGTAAAAATTATATTAGAATTAGTTACAGATGATTTAAGGTTCTCATCCCCCCCACCCCCATTAGGAGCAAAATACTACTCTGGGACAAGGAAAGTGCTGACTGCGTACTATTATTCAGTTGTTTCTAGTCAAGTTACTATTAAATACCCTGTCGCTGTATTTATTATATTACCAAAGTCCTAATTTCAAAGTTTCCTTTTTAAATATTTTGACTGTTCACACTTTTCAAGTATCTAACTCATATATGTATATCTATATAAATATATCTGAATTTTAACACATTGTATGATTCACTTGGCAATATATTTCTTATATTGTCTTCAATGAAAAACAAAGCAAATGTGGTCTTTGGTCCTGTGTTTTGCTTCAGTATTTCTGTCAGTCATGGAATTTATTTGGGTACTGCAGCAGAATATTAGTGTGTGATTGGGAACGGCATAATGGATGGTGGAGCCATGCCTTATTCTGATATTTAACTCTTTCATATGTTCTCAAATATCTATAGTAAGTATTAAATGCCTCTCTAATTGGAAAAATGAATGATCTCTGTATGTTTTAAAATACTAGCATCATTTCAACAGTAAGTATACTGTCCTTTCTGTACTTATAAGTACTCACATAACTTGACATTCTAAAATATGTGATAGGAATGTTTTTTTCATAAATTGACAACAGAATAATGAATGTTAAATATTCCAAGAGGACCTTTTAAATTATATCACACTACTTTACCTATAGCTCCAATAAACAGTTCTTAGATGTTTTATTTTCTATGCTTTTACTGATAAATTCATTGTACAGGAGATAAATACTAAACACAGTAAAAGAAAGGACTTTTTCTTTTAATTCTGATATTTATACATGCTAAGTTTTTACTTAAGCATGCATGCCTCATTTAAAATGTACCTCATGCACTTTAAGAACCATCCAAGAATGTGTGAAATATGCCTGAGCTTTCCCAAAAGAGCCGACTTAGTCCTTCCAAGGCCGTGCCTAGAAGCTTCTGTTTTTCTTTCTTTCTTTCTT
>CABHPH010131439.1:18442-32175 GCA_902168325.1 Peromyscus nudipes
CCTTCCTTCCTTCCTTCCTTCCTTCCTTTCTTTCTTTCTTTTCCTTCTTTCTTTCGTTTTTCGAGGCAGGGTTTCTCTGTATAGCTTTGTGCCTTTCCTGGAACTCACTCTGTAGACCAGGTTGGCCTTGAACTCACAGAGTTCCGCCTGCCTCTGCCTCCTGAGTGCTGGGATCAAAGGCGTGCGCCACCACCGCCCAGCTGAAGCTTCTGTTTTAAATAGCATGCCACGGAATTGTGGTGTAGGTTGCCCCACACAATAATAGTTACATCATTTCCCCTCTCATTTCACACCCAGATCTCCTGGCTGTACATTGTCACTGCACATCATTAAATGCAATCCATTTTACACAGACTCCAAATGCAGGGAAATTTACTATCCACCAAAGTGAGCAAAGATGGCGTTTGGACTTCTATTCTGATTTTATTTCTTATATTTAATTTTGCTTATATGTTGTTTATAATGTACACACTGAAGGGTATACAAGTACATTGTTGCAATTACTAATATTAAAGTTAAATTGATTATATTAAGTAGCATGTAAATTGTGTATATCTAAATATCTGAGACCCCACCTTTGCTGTGTCAAGTCTTAGATTTCAGATAGGAATGATAGAAAATTTTCTATTGATGTTTATTAACTGTATGATTTTGTTCTCTTATAGGTGATGCATTTCCTTGGACTATAAGCTTGCATCATTTCAGCATATATACCCTTCTTGGAAAGCAAGTGACACTTTCCTTAGTGGAGCCCATGGGATGTACCTCTACTCTAGCGGTCACATCGCAAAAGCTCTTTCCTCCGGGCCCAGACGGGAGGCATTCTTTTGTTGTCTGTCTCCATGTTGACTTGGAGTCTTTAGAGATAAAGTGCTCTAATCCCCAGGTTGGTACATTGATTTATAAAAGCTAAGTGTGTTAAAAACATGGTCATTTGTTTTATCTAAGGACTTTTCTTTGGTTTTACTCTTTTTTGTCCCCTTTTTATCTGGCCATCAACATTGTGGTGATTAGATTAAGAATGGCTTTGTAGTTCTGTCAACTTTTATAATGAGAATGTATTGATGATAGAATAAATTCATCTTTTGACTGGTGGAATATAATCAGTTGTAGTTGTGATGTTTTCAAATTCTGATGAACTTTTTTTTACTATTAAACTGGAGAGTGTGCTGAAGTGATAATTATACTGCAGTATAATTTTTAATCAGATTCTCATATCTTGCTATATTTAAAACAAAAAGAAAAGACCATTTCTTATTCAAAGTCATTGTTACTCCCATAACATTTTAGTTGCAATATGCCAATCCTGTTACCTTCTGTAGTTTTATGATTACTGTGAATTGATATTATCTGAGTTTCTGTAAATCATTTGGTAACATGAAATTTACATTTTTAACTTGAAATATATTGTATATTTTCTACATATACAGTCAATGTTGAATGCTATTAAAAGTTATATTTTTAAAAACAATCCCTTTTAGCATCTTGTTGATCTGATCGGTCAATATTCATAAATCTCTATTCCAGCTATAGTAGTTACTAGCCAATTTTTGACATATCTAAAGAAATTAAGTTCCACTATCATTTTATATTATAAAATTTCCCTTTCAGTACAATGCAGCTCTTTTCTCTTTTGAAATATTTGCTTATCTATTTATTTATTGTGGTGCATACAGTAGACACAGGAGTCGTTTCCGTCACTGACCATGTGGTCTTAGCGATGGGACTTGGGTTATCAGTCTTGGTTGCTGACACTCTCCCTGCCTCTCTGTTGTATGTATTTGGTTTCATAGTGCTGCGTTTACTGCTCTAGTTGGTGACATGAACCTGGGAGAACGGGGCCTAAAACGAGGCAGGTTCAAGTCTCATGCAATGGCCAATCTTATTCAGAGCACCCGACAGTCTATACTCTGAGGGTTAAAAAGTCACCTGAGTAAAGCATACAATCACAAGGACAAGCCACACGTGGCAAAACCATGTTTCCCACAGAGGCACATGGGTAACAACAGCTGATGTAAACTCACTCCTGTCCACTCCACCTGGGAGGATCACGGAACATGTTTATTCCAAGAACAAATCTGTGCTTTTGAAGAAAGTGAGCTCACAAGACTTCGCTTGTTTTCTTGGAGTTTTCTCACAAGCACTCAGAATTTGCCTGGCACAACTCCGTTCTTGGACTGTGTTCTAACAGCACATGCGTCTTCACCTCTTATGTTGCTCTTGGAATGTTACTGCTATTGGCTGTTATCAGATGTTTCCAAGAGTAAGAGAAACTGTTGAGTTTGCGTGGTGGGCCTTGTGCACGGGGTGTGTGTGTGGGTTATTCTTGTATAATATTAATAAAGGACCAGCCTTAATATTATACTTCCCAGGGGCTTAGAAAAGAAAACTATGAACAGCAAGATTTATTTTCAGGAAATGAATCTAAGTACACCAAGCTCTTTGTCCGTCTACTTTATTTCTCTGGTATAAAATCCTATCTACACACCTTAAGTTCTGTTCTCGTGCCTGGCTCCTCTCTTGCCTGATTTCTCTCTACCTTTATCTACTGCTCCCTCTAAGTTCTATCTTATTTCTTCTTGTCTTAATTCTGCCTCATCTAGATCCTTCTCATCTCATTCTTACCCAGCTAGTACTTCCCCATCTGGCTCTTCCCCATCTTCCATCTCGTCCACACGTTCTCTCTGGTCAAAATCCTCCTTATCCCTCTCAGTTCTCTGTCCTCTCTCCCTCTCCGTTCCCTTATACTGCTAGGTTCTATCTTTTTTCTCTGAAAATAAAACTGCCTTTTTATTCCTTTGACCCTTATCTGTCCAAGCTATCTGCCATTTTTTTTCTGCAAGGTAGGGTAAAGTGTGCTCGGTTGCTAGGCAACCTGTGTGCAGCTAGATGCCTCTGGTGATAGTTAAAGGGAGATCTGGAACTAGAGGTAAGATTTGGGAAAGGAGAAAGTTAAGCTTAATTAGCACATTAGCCAGGCCTTCTCAAACAGCTTAAGTCTGTTCTTAGAGAGCACAGAGGTATCTCTGTTAAGGTACTTTACTCCAACTGGGGATGGACCTGGCTGGATGCTGCTAATGATGATAATTACAGGGAGGCTTGAACTGGGGTTCAGGCTGTGCATAGCTGTCAGTGAAGAAGGTTATCTAAATATTCCTATAAGTGGTTACATAAGGAGTTAGAGGTCTATAAAGTTAGTAAGGCTGTAAGAAAAGGAGGGTTGAAGCTAAATTGTGTGAAGCTATTACTTCAGGTCCACCTGACCTAGGTGGTGTCTCCGTGTGGAATTTACCTTAAATCAGGAGACCTTCATGTGGACTGTTATTACTGCTATTCCTTGAATGTGGCTAAGGGAGATATCTGATTCCATCTCTAAAAGGAGAAGAAACGGATGGGCCTGAGGGAAGGAAGTCTTTCCTGAGGTTGTTCTCCAAATACCTCGAATGTATATGTCCAAATCGTGATCAGTCCACACTGTTAGCAATTCTTAGGAAAAAATCAATTGGGAAAGCTGTGAAGGCACACATGATTTCCATAACAGAATACAGCTGATATATAACAAGCCAAATAACACCAAATGCTCCTTGGAATTTGGCTTCCTCTGAAGGAATTCCTTGATCCCTTCAGGTAGTGGCTTTGCCATAACCAGCTGAGTTCTTATGATACATTCCTGTGGCCCACAGCAGGTTACGTTGATGTGCTGTCCCCATTATCTCAGAATGTGATCTTCTGTATAGTGAAGGGTTGTGACAAAGGTAATCAAGGGAAAAGGAGAGGCCACTGGAGTGAGCGCTGATCAATTCCATTACAAAGAGAAGTTTGGATACAGATATTTGTAGGCAGATATTAACATGAAGGCCATGGGTACGCACTGTGCATTTGTGGAGCAGAACCTGTAATGTGCAGCTACAAACCCCAGGACACCCAGGTCTTAGGGAGGAAGGCAAGGAGTGATTCTACTCTGCTCTCCCATGGTATGTTATAGTGACGATCTCATGGTTTATTATTCATATTCTGGAACTGTGACACAAACATTTCTGTTGTTTTAAGACACCTCCTTGATGGTGCTTGGTTCCTTAAGTTCTACAAAATAGGGCATGAAAAAACAGATTTAACTTCATATGTGTTTCCTAGCTTTCCATCACTATGACAATAGTCTAGATAATGACAAAATAAAATATAACAGTATGTAAAAATGAAAATGTTGGTTTGTAATGTTTCCAAGATTAAGAGTCTGCTACTATTTCAATTCCCAAAACTCTGAATTAATTCCTTTTCACTTCTCTTACCAGATAACTCTTTCCTTGTTGCTCAGAGTTGGAACATAGGTGATTTGGGCAAGTCTTTCCCTCTTCTGTGCACCTCTCTCCCTCCCTTACTCCCTCCCTCTCTCCCTCTTTCCCCCCCTCTCTTTCCTTCTATGAAATCAGGCATTTTTGTTTTCACCTGGCTTCCTTGGTCATTGTGTAGACAGATTGCTGAGTGAATAGCTGTTAAATAAAGTTGTGAGTGTGCATTTCCTCTTCATGTTCTAGGCCTCAGTGGGTATCTATATTTAATGTTCTAGACCTCAATGTGTATCCCTCTTGTGTTCTAGACCTCAGTGTGCATCATCTTGTGTATAGACCTTAGTGGGTGTCCTATCATGATCTCAGTGAGTATCCATTCCATGTTCTAGATCCCAGTGGGCATCTGTTTCATATTCTAGATCTCGGGGAATCCATTCCATATTCTAGATTTTGGTGGGTATTCTTATCATGTTCTATATTTTTAGCAGGTACTGATTTCATGTTCTAGATCTCAGTGGCTATCCATATCATGGTCTAAATTCTTAGCAGGCACTTTTTCATGTTCTAGATCTTAGTGGGCATCCATTTCATGCTCTAGATCTCAGTGTGAGTATCCATATGATGTTCTAAATTCTTAGCAGGTACTGATTTCATGTTCTAGATCTCAATGGGTATCCATTTCATGCTCTAGATCTCAGAGATAAGCTTCCGGATGAGTTCTGTTCTTTATGGTATGATTTTTTTTATCTCTTAATATTTAAAGAATAAAACTTTTTTATTTAGCCAGTACTTCATACTCAAATTGTCATTGCTATTCAGTTGCCTTCACACATAGTTCGTAGAATGTAGCTTCATAGATACTTATTTTTCATTTATATCTTGATCCAGTTTTACTGACATCCACTTAGCATACAATAAACTCCGTGTGTAAGTTACCCAGTTTGAAAAAGTTTGGGATACAGTCACTCATTAAACCATCCTAGAAACTACCCTCAAAAGTGGTTGTATTCCTTTGAAACCCCACTTCCTTTTCCTCAGACATCTGTGTAGATGAAATTATGCAGTTGTGAGTTTGTTTAGCCCCTTTCATTCAGCACAATTATTTTTAGATTACTTCTTATTTCACACGTGTCAGTCCTATTTTTATTGCTAAGTAATATCCAGCTCTATGGTTTTGCTTCAATTTATTCAATGCTTGTAATTAAACATTTCGGGGTTTTTCAATTTTGAGCTATTACAGATAACGCTATCAATATTAATTTTATGTCTCTGCAGACATCAGCTTTGGTTTTTAGGGATACAACTTGAAATGGAACTACCAAAGTGGATTAAATTTCATATTCTCAGCATTAGAAAATGAGAGTTTCTGTCACTCTGTGGTAATATTTAGAATGGTTAGTTTGGCTTTTCAGTTACACACATTCTAATTTTGTTGTGATTTTAGTTCTCAGTGTTCAGTTCAACTCCAAGGTTGAAAATTGATCATTTATCCTCATAATCTTTGCTTTATTTGGGTGGAGAAGCAATGTGTTAGCAAGTTTTTCTTTGAAAATAAAATTATATTTGAGGTTTGTGTCACTGTTTACCAGGTTAAACACATGTGCTTTTACGTCGTTTTAAACAACATAAAAGTTGAAGGGATTAGAAGTAGTAACATTCAAAACCCTCAGGAGTAGAACTGATTTCCTTTGGTTAATGCTTCCCGTGTTAGGTAGTTCTTTTATTTACAAAAAAAGAAAAACAATCATTCTTAAGGATTTGAATTGCAACAAAGTTGTTTAAGAGAAAAATCTTTGATTATGAGAAAGAAAATGACTTGAAGTATTTTTTTGGTAGTATCTATAGCCATTAGATCATCTTAAAACGAGAAATATCCATGACCCGAAATTTGAGAACTCCTTACAAAAAGAGCAGCAGAAAACAGTGTAGTACACACTGCTTTGAATCAAGGATGCATTGGCAGCAGGTTTTCTATGCATCTGTTCTGCCCTCATGAGGAGCCAGCCTCAGCATCTGGATGTGTCCTGGGGCTGAAACTTTTTATAAATAGGAGAATTTCACTTTTTAAAAATGGCAATCAGAGTATGGCATCCAGCTGTGGATTTGCTTATATGTTGTGTCTGCATTTCCCCTGGGCTTGTTTTATACAGTATATGCCAATATGTTCTCCTAAAATTCCGTGATTAATGCTTATTTATGAAATCTTGTATAAATATCTTAGAACTCAGTCAAACATTTTGCAAGTTAAACAGTTTACTCTGAATATTGGAATGACATATCCCAGGGGAAGTAGATTGGATATGTTTTCTATCTCTAGAATTCCCATAATGCAGTATTTTTCCTTTTCCTATTCTTTATTATATCACTCTTCATTTGCTTTGAAAGAAATCCCATTTCAGATTTTTATCTCTGAAAAATAGAGAACATTTAGGTATGAAAATTACCTGGAAAGAAGGATGATAATGATTTCATAGTTCTCAAAGTAATCACATTTGCCCAGGGATATGCTTGCTTTCTGCTGTTCACCCCGTTGTTCTCTGTGTAAGAGGCTTTTGTGTCTGTTCCTTTATCATGTCTGAAAAGGAATCTACTTCTCCATAACGAGCTGCTGATTACACTTCCATCCACGGAAATGCTTCTTTGGTTATGACATAGCACAGTGTGAGTTTGCGGCTGGTGTAAACAAATCATGACCCATGATGCCCTGGGAGTTATTTATTTTGTAGACTTTTATTTTTGGACTTGTTAATTTTCTCTTATATAGCATTTTAGTAGGTTGTGAATAGAGTCTGAAAACTTGATTCTTCTCCTCACTCTGCTCTGCTCAGGTCCAGCTCTTTTCTGAATTGGCTGATACAATGAGTAAAGTTTGGAGCAGGATCCAGAAGAGAGGCCATCTTAGTTCATCTTCGGTCTGCCCAGAGAGCACAGCAGGCCCCAGCCCTGGCTCTCCAGTGCGGAGCAGTGTTGGTACAGTTCCACCAGACACCAGCACATGCAGCCCGTCTGCTGACATAGTGACTACCACTGAGGTAAGTGCTTTTTAGAATCTGTTACCCAATGAGGTAAGTAGGATGAAGTTCTCTGTCACTGTTGAAAGTCACCATGACCCTCCCCACCATGGAAGCTGACAGACTGAGAAGGCTCCTGAGGAACTCTAGTGTGTTCTGTTCTGTATTGTGTTCCTTTGAACTTCAAGTCGCCTTAGCACTTCGAGTAGGCTGTGAGGTGATCCAGGACTGTGCAGAGTCTGGGGTGCAGGAAGGGTACTGTTTGGGACTCTGGGTGCTTAGAAGTTGAGTGACAAAGAGGCTTGTGCTCCTCTTGGCTGTCTCTGTGCTTAGAGCCACCGTGTAAATCAGAGTGTTAACTATGTCTTAACTTCGTGGTTGTGAGGTCTGCTGTCCTCAGTGTCCTCCTTCCCTTAGTCATGAGCGCCGTAAGGACAGAAGGAATGCCATTCTCCTTTCATACAGCGAGCCATTTCAATAGATGACCTAAGAAATGTTATGAAAACAAAGATGGTAGAATATACATGTGTGTATATACATACATGCAATATTGCTACGATATAAAGGAAGATAATATAAGATCCAGTAATGTATACTTCACTGTATGAATGCTGTGGCATAACTATTAGAATTCATAGCCAAATAGTCAGATACACATAAATAGAAAGAAACTTACCTAGGATTCATATGCAAAGGCTACAAATAGAATTATATAGATCTGTATTAAATACCACAAGTAGTGGTGTTATCAAAGCATGACTTTCTGAAGCAGTGGTAAACTTTTGATACAGTTTTGAACCAAGCATAGTTTGGTCTTTATGTAAATTTCTGGGACTATTATTGCTAAAATGGTAAAAAGGTGGGGAAACGCCTTTTTTTGCCCAAATATTTATCAACAGCATTTTTGACTGTGTGATTAGTCTGTGAGACAGTCTTCATTGTGCAGGACTGACCTATTCACCACAGGACCTTTTTAATCTCCAAGTCCTAACCATTAAAGGTCTGAAATGACATCAATCACTAATGCAGCCTAAATATCCTCCTTCATTTCCAGCTCTCATGCCTGCCCCTCCTGCTGAGTCTCCCTGCTGAGAACCCCAGCTCTGCAGTAGGTGGTAGTAGATGCTACAGTTAACCTCTCTGCTGAGAACCCCTGTTCTGCAGTAGGTGGTGGTAGATGCTACAGTTAACCTCTCTGCTGAGAACCCCTGTTCTGCAGTAGGTGGTGGTAGATGCTGTAGTTAACCTCTCTGCTGAGAACCTCGCTCTGCAGTAGGTGGTGGTAGATGCTGTAGTTTTATTTTTGCAGAGACAAGACAGTTTCCTCTGGCTACAAAGCACTTCCCAAAATAGAGAATGGGACTCAAGTAAGGGGGATATTGCTCTGTTTTTGTAATTTTACAAATCAGTAAGAGCAACTGAACTCCTCCAAATGGCAGACTTTACCTGTTTTTAGCCTTCGCAACAGTTGGAAAAGATATATTTCTTGTTCCCACAACCAGCTTCTCTCTCCTGTTCATCACAAAGCTCAAGAAGTACAATAACCTAAGTGGTGGGAATTTTTTCCCCTTTTTCCAAATGAGGCAGAGGTGGATAGACTGGCATCTCTTAGAGGAAGAGCAGTGAATTCTTACCTATGGTGCCTCAGTGTTATTGGTTTCCAAGGCTTTGACAAGTGTTACAGGAAGTACCTGATTCCATTTGGCAGTTTCCAGATTTATTTATTGAGTACTCATTTGAATAGTGCTCCTGTTATGATGCTATATGATAAAATAGTTTGTAAATAGAATGATTGAAGTTTGAAGTAACAAATTGCTAGACAAAGATGGCAATGAGGAAGTTGGTACAGGCAGTTAAACCGTTTCAGTGGGAGGTTAGAGAGTGTTTCATTAACACATGCTAGAATCATGCAGTGTGTAACCAGTACAGAAGACCTGGCGGCCTGAATATACATGAGCTGTAACAGAAATAAATAGTATTGACATTTGTACAGAAACCATTATGAGATTTCTTCTGGGAAATGTATTAATAGTTTGGTGAAAAAGTAATATTTGAATTTTTTAATAAATTAATGAGATTTTAATAAGTGAGACTTGGGTACAATTTTCTTTTAGTAGAGTTACAGTATAACACACCAGAAGAATGGTCTTCATTCATCAAAGTGAAGACATTTTAAAAGGAAAAGATAAGATAGATCAGCCAGGGGTGAGAGAATTTTATTCATTTACTTTAAAACTAATTCTGAGCTGAAGATGGAGGTCAGTGTAGACCACTTGCCAAGTTTGCATAAGGCCCTGGGTTCAATTCCTAGTTCTGCCAAAGAAACAAAAGGTAAACTAATTCCGACTTGAAGAATGTTTTTCATTGGCTCACATCACTTCATTTGAAATTAGAATGTTGATTTCTCTCAGACTTTGATATAAAGATAAGTAATGAATTCCCTCAGAGAGGATTTATTAATTTGATTTATTAATTTGGTTTGACAAAAAAAAACTAAAAATGAAAGAATTTTAATGCAAAACATTCCAGAATTAATCATCAAGAAAAACTATGTAAAGAAGCTTTACAGGAAGCAATGCAACATGGGGCTGAGCAGCAAAGCAGTGGCAGTCATCTGCACAGGATGGACTCTTCCCTTGAACACTGTGGCCGGAGCAGGGGTCATTGGAGTGACTAGGGAAGCCTGTTCCCGGAGAAGTAACTTCAGATGCTTTGGCTGGTTTGTCTCCATGAAGGAGGCTGTGACTGGGACGGTTCTGATGCGCTGGCGAGGCTGAGGCTGGGACTTGCTTTACATCTTAGATGTTCATGTTTTATATATCTTAAAGTTTCTTTTCCTCTCAATAAAATATTTATGTGGGGATCACAGTGATCTGTGAGTACACCTGAATTTAAATTTATCTCCTTGATAATTTGGTAGTAAAGTGCTGCGACCCGCACAGCCAGGGACCCAGAACTGGCGAGGGACGCCGAGGTTAAGCAGCACTCAGGACACACCGTGGTTCGTCATCAAAGAGAGCTCCTTTATTGACTACCCATCAGCCTTATACACCCTGCTACTTCCTACTCTCCATGGGGTCAGGGTGCGTTCCTCAGGTTCCCATCTGCATCCCAGCAGCTCAGCCAAACAGGAAGACCGCAAGCGAATCAGCAGAGAGCTGATTCTTGAAACCATGTTCCAGCAATAGCTATATCGTAAACATCCTGTGACTTACTGACCACAGGAAAAGAGGAAGAACGAAAGGGCACCTTAGGGCAAGCAAACAAGCTATGCACAAGGCCTGTTCAGCGTCTGCTGCTAACAGTAAAGGACAACATAAAATATTTGATTGTGCCGGGCAGTGGTGGCGCACGCCTTTAATCCCAGCACTTGGGAGGCAGAGGCAGGCGGATCTCTGTGAGTTTGAGGCCAGCCTGGTCTACAGAGTGAGTTCCAGGAAAGGCTCCAAAGCTACACAGAGAAACCCTGTATCAAAAAAGAAAAAAAAAATCTGATTGTTTTCTCAATTTGTAAGTGTGTGTCAGCTGTGGCTTAACCTGTACCCGATTAATTCAACCAAAATTCAAACTTTGGGCCAACCTTTCATTTCCCATATCCTTTTGGTTATAGTGTTTTTAGGGATGTGCTTCATGTCATGACCTTTCTAATTTTCTTTCCTTCTACCTTTGAATTATACAGTGACCTTGTTGTTGGGATCCTTTGAGTTCCCATATAACAGGTATCTGTTTTTCCTGAATTTCCCTGTGTGCTCAGTGTATGACCTGCTCAACTTAATAGAAGTAAAAGTGTGTTCTCTCCTTGGAGAAGCTACTGAAAGAAAGCATGGAATACAGAGAACCTGTATCCCAGGAAACTGTCCATTTGCGTCTGTTCCAGTGCTTCCGTGAACATGGCATTACTGGACAGCTTTGCAGTCCTTTGCTTCTCTTAGTCATTATTGCACTCGTACTGTCTTTTACCTTCACATTAGCAACATTGTATGTGAACATCAGAACCATCTGAGCACAGAGCATGCACTACATGTTTTGATTCTAGCTCTGTTCCTGACCCTTGCTCATGTGGTCGCATGTTCTTATCGTGAAGTGTCAGTAAAACTCCAGTTGACTCCAGTGCACCGTCCATTCTAACCCCAAGACACCACAGGCCAAGGGAGCCAGTGTGTTGGCTTTGTTGTGACAGTTCACATGCTTCATTAGCATACAGCAAACTCTGAGTTACACTTTCTCCAAAAGAAAGTTATTATATTTTATTCGTTTTTGTTTTCACCTTTGGTTTTTTTAAACCAGGTCTCATTATACGTCCCTGGCTGGCCTGGAATTTGCTACTTAGACAAGGCTGGTTTCAAACTCACAGATCCAGTTGCCTCCCTAGTGCTGGGACTAACGATGTGCACCACCCTTCCTCGGTATAACAAAGTAGTAATATAGACAATAACATAGAGCTGCTGTGGAATCCCTGTAATTAGTACCCAGAATCTTCCTCATACATAGTCTTAGAGGAAAATTAAAGGTTAACTTAAAATAGTGTAGTTTTTAACCATGATAGTTTAAAAGAATCTCTTAATAAGTTACATGTTTGATTGCTCGCTTCTGGATAAATCCTGGTATTGCTGCTGTATGCTTTTCAAGGCCAATGTCAATTTTTGTCAAGGAGAGTCACAGTAGCTCTTCATTGGGAGTACTTATTAAAATGATGGCTTTGCATGCATTATCTCTTTGTGTTCTCAAGTCTGTACTTCAGGTGGGTGATACCATTTCTACTTTCAAAATGAAGAATTTGTTGCTAAAAAGGCTAAGTAGCTTCCCCAAGGTCATAAGGATACTAAGTGTCAAAGGTGGAGTTTAAATCTTTGCATGCTGACTTCAGAATCTCAAATGTATGAATTCTCAAACTTAATCTACTCATTAAAATTTTCGTTTGTAATAAATTGTCCCCAAGTGTGGATGCTTCTTTATTCCACCTAATTCATGATGTTGTCTGGGCTGTTTCCCTTTAGTTCTAGGTAATTCTTGGCATATGCCACTTTAGACAACATGGCTCTCACATTCTCTATTATCTTTGCTCTGCTTCTGGAACTTGTCATTGTCTTTCCTGTCTTTTAGTCACCTCCTGCCTTCCTACCTTGCTCTGTCATTAACTTTGTTTTTTTTCCCATCTTAAATCTTTTTTCTTTTCCTTTTTCTGTCCCTGAAGATGCTAATTCTTCCTGTGGTTATTTCTAATCTTCTTGATTTCAGTCAGTCTTCATCTAGTCAAGAGGTTGGAGGGTGATAGCAAGAAGAGAGGAGAAAGTGAATCCACATCTCTTTGAATCTAGTTAATTCAGTACTGATTGCCAGCACAGTAGGCTTATTTCTGTCATTCATTTGGCTTGCTTAGTTCTAACCTAGGTGATTTACAGTAGCATTGAAGGTCTGACCAGCACACTGAGTATGGTAAAGAGTACTTCAACGTTTTGTCAGAAAACATGGGTATCAAAGATGAGAAGGAAGACAAAATGTGGTGTGTTAACTTTCTAGTAGCCTTTCAGGCCACAGAACAGAGCTTGTGGGTCTTTTCTCTGAGGTGTATTGTTTGGGTCTTCTTACTGGAGAAGATTAGCTCAGCCTTGTCTGCTTTCCTCCCAGTTGTTATGGACCTCTTTTCTCTGTTGGAAGGATGAGTTTCTCCTTGGAGAGGACATTTGCAGAATACATCACAGGACAAAGATGTTTTCTTAGTTCTGTCAACAGCAGATGACTTGTTGAAAGAGATCCATCCCACAGAGAGCTCTTTCAGAACAACATTTCCATTCTGTGCACTAGGAAATAAATGATAGTGAGCTAAGTAAAAGAAGTTTTAACTTAGAAGACTATCAGAACAGAGAGACTGTGACATGACACTGAATTTTATACTAGTCATTGACAAAATAATACTTAAGGATAAAAATCTGAACCCCACTCAAGTGCTTAACTAATGTCAAACAAATCTGTTGCTGACCACAGTTGATGTGCTGTTTTTGGTGCATAACTTAATAGATTTATATTCCACTCAACATTATTTTAGTCTATATTTAAATACACATGTTAGTCAGTTTTCCTCTTGTGGAAGTCCAGTTCATGAAAGGGATTAAAAGAGACCAGAGGAGGAGCTGAGCTCCTTGAAGGACACACACCTAACTACGAGAAGACTTCCCATACGTGTTCTCTGTACAAGGACACCCCTAACTACCAGAAGACTTCCCATAAGTGTTCTCTCTGTGCAAGGACACACACCTGACTACCAGGAGACTTCTCATAAGTGTTCTCTGTGCAAGGACACACACCTGACTACCAGGAGACTTCCCATAAGTGTTCTCTCTGTGCAAGGACACACACCTGACTACCAGGAGACTTCCCATAAGTGTTCTCTGTGTACAAGGACACACACCTGACTACCAGGAGACTTCCCATA
>CABHPH010131440.1:1608-24828 GCA_902168325.1 Peromyscus nudipes
AAGAAGGAAAGGCAGGGGTGGGTGGAGGAGGAGGAAAATGTTTGCCCAGGGTTCCATTGCACTGGTGCTGAGGAGACTCATTTCCTCCAGACCTCTTGGTTGCTAAGTAGTTTCCCAGGGTGACCCTGCTTCCTGGAAGGTGGATCTTGTTCAGGGGGCTCACATAGGCCCATCATAGAGCTATAGTAGAGGTGACAGTGAGCAGAGACTGGCCCTGGGGCTTGAAGATGGGCTTTTTGTTAGGGTCTTGGAGAAGTCCCACAAAAGACCACCATCCACATATGCCATCATCAAGAGCATTTATTATCTTGAGAAAGTTTCCAGCATGCTGGGGCCTGCCATCCCACACAAAGGCAAAATGGTGACAACCCTGAGAGGAGCTCATAGGCTCCTCCTAAGCACAGCAGAAAGGGAGTTCCTAGGGCAGTTAGGTCCTTTTAGATATGATTGGGTCAAGCAAGTGGCAATCATATTAGTGTGTTCTAATTGACCAGGGCTAGTCAGGGGCTGGTCAAGTCTATAGTTTTCCACTTTTGGGCAGGCCTTGATAAGTCCCAGGTTTTATCCTTGAGCTGCTGTGGAGGCTGGCTGGTCTAGTATGTACAGACTGCTGGGGCTGGCTCTGTGGCCAAGGCTTGGTGTGTCCCTGTTGTCAGGGAAATCAGTGATTAATTGCCCTTTTTTGTGGCTTCCTCAGAAACTGTCTGTCCAATATCAAGAGACAGGAGTTAAAGCCTAGTTTTTAACTGAATTATTAGGGCAGGCTGTCATGATATTTGCCTGTCCCTCTCACTTTCAGACCCTTGATGCTGTTACAGAGTTCTAATCCACCAGGGAAAGACTATAGACTGGATTCAAATTATAAATATATAAATTTATCGATTACTGCTAGCAGACCAACAGCCTTAAAGCCAGCTTAAAGGTGTATCATGAAGATGAGACCGGAGGAAGGGTTTTTAAGGGTGGGCACTGCAATTATCTCATTTGTGTGGAGTGTGTAGCTGAGTAAGAATCTGCTTTTACTTCCCTCAACTGTGAGGCGCTGTCTCTCTCCCCCTGTATACAGTGATAAAGGACTGTCTTACTCCCTGGTACACAGAGATACATGGGCTCACAAAAGCCATAGCAATTGGTTAGTTACCTCACAGCAGTTTTACAATTCTGGCAAGAAGGGCAAGGAGTCAGAGTTTCTGGGAGCTTATCCTTTAGGAATTTAGAGTCGGAGCATAGGACAAATGCAGTCTTCCTTAGCTATCATGCTACCACTTTCAATTGTGTGGTCCTGGGCAACGTGGCTTCTCTCTGAGCCTTGGTTATTCTAGCACCAAGATGATGATTCATCTTGCCAGATTGTATGTGGGTAAGGTGACCACTACAGCCTACCCTGAGCCTTCAACACCATGGGGAAGATAATTCAATGTCTGGGATCCCATTTGGAACTGTTTATCTGAATTCTCCCAAGAACTTTGCACATGATCTGGGTCAGGGCTCCATCCTAGCTCATTTGGCTAAGGTGAGGTCACAACATAGGTGTTTTGTAAATTGCTTTTGAATTGCTTTGACAACATTCCTGAAGGAAACAACTTAAGGGTAAAAAGACTTACTTTGGCTCAGGATAGGGGTGGCACGGCTGAGCAGTTCTGTCTGTGGCAGTGGGTGTGTTGCAGAGGCCGGTCACATCATAGTGGGCCAGGAAGCAGAAAGAGGGAGGGAGGCAGGACTGGGGACAGGGGTGTAATATTCAAAGTCACCCCCTCCCTGCTGCCACCTACTTCCACCACCTAGACCTCACCTCCTAAGGGTTCCACAGCCTCCTCAAATAGTGCTATCAGCCAGGGAGTAAGTGTTCAGTACACTAGCATTCCCCCACCCAGGTCATCATCATGTGCAGCTAGGCTGTGACTGCTCCCCGAGGGCGGAGGGTGGCTGTCAATGGAAATGCACTGTTAGCAGCTTCATCCTTAACCAGGGATGGGATCCAGCCTTTCTAGTGTGCAGGAGGATGGAGCTAAGGCTGACCTTGGCCTCCTTCCTGAGTCACCTCCAGCAGGTTCTGTGTCAATGGTCAGGAGCTGAATGGAATAGAAGAGAGCACAATAAGGCCCAGAGCCTCTCCACCCAGAGCCAGTGCACAGAAGGCTGCAGCAGGAAGGCCTGGTGCACACACTCAAACCTCAAGGCAAAGCCCACAGAAGAAAGGCCACCCCCGTGTCAGCCTGCTGAGCCCTGGACTTTTCTTTCCCCCGTCTGCTCTACTAAGAGTGGCAGATGCCAAAGCTTACAAACCAGCCCTGACACGTAGGTTCATGTAGAACACAGAAGCGCCTTAATTTCTGGGCTGTTACCGGGTGGAACAACTTTCAATCAGTTAAAGTGACATGTAGCAGCTACATTTGGACAGCTCTCTTTGCAGGAGTGTCAAGAGTCAGTCATGCCACTTCAGGGCAGTTTCTTCCAGGGAGGGAAGAAAAGCCACAAGCTTGTGACCTTGGTTGTTCACATCCTATTTCCCAAGAGGCTGGTACCTACAGCCACAGGGTTCAAGGGAGCCAGCCATTCATATATTTGACATTTATGAATGCCAGGCACAGTTCTAGGTGGCCTATGGATTTTAATCCAGTTAAGTTTGTACCCCAACCCACTGATCTTGGTTCTGTTTTCATTGTTATTTTACGGAAAGGGAAACTGAGGCACAGAAAAATAGAAATCTCTCAAGATTCCGTAACTGATTAGTGATAGAGCAGGGATTTGAGTGGAGGTGGTTTGCCTTCTGGGTCATTGCCCTGCACCAAGGGTGATCACCTGTCTGCTGTTTTTGCTCACACCCAAGGCAAGAGTGTGAGGCTCACAGATCCTGTGTGTGATGCCAAGTTTCCTAGGTGTAACTCAAGCCAACACTACCATTCAGTGACACCTTCTGCTTCCTGCCCTGGGAGCTACCTCTTCCTAGGTACCCAGAAGCACAGGATTGCCCCAGGCTATGGACTCCTTAGGGTTCTATGCTGGAGCATGGTGGCTGGGGGAGCCAGGCAGTGATCTTAATGGGTGGGTTACTTGCCTAGATGGACTAACTTACACTGGACAAAGAAAAAGAAGAAATAAGAATGACTGCTAGGTTTTGGGTTTAGTCTGAACTCAAGTTTTTTTTGTGAAGCCTTATTCATATGCTCCTCTATCCCAATGCTGAGGTCCTGACCGATTTATTTAATACCCATCCCCAAGATGTTATGTGTGCTAACTTTTTTTTTTTTGAGACAGGGTTTCTCTTGTGTAGCTTTGGAGCCTTTCCTGGAGCTCACTCTGTAGCCCAGGCTGGCCTCAAACTCACAGAGATCCACCTGCTTCTGCCTCCCGAGTGCTGGGATTAAAGGCATGAGGCACCACCGCCCGGCTGTGTGTGCTAACTTTAAGGACATGACATCCTTCCTGTCCCCTGTAGAGCAGGAGGCTCTAGTGCTCCTGGGGAGGTAGCATGGCTGAGTGAGTCCTGGGCTGCTGCCTGTGTCCATGATGTTTCCTTTGGGCACAGCTGTCATTCATGCCATTGAGTCATTTGTGCCACAATGTCAGGGTCAAATGTGATAGAGACCACATGACACCAACTGAAATGACCTTTCATGACAAACCGCTCTGGAAGATGGCAGAGCCACATCTGGGCAGAGCCACATCTGGGCAGAGCCAGGCTGCCTTGATGCCGGAAATCCCCACATTGGAGCATCTGTGAGCAAGAAATACGTGCCTTTTTGGGTAAAATCCCAATCTTCCCGAGGCTGGTTTGTCACAGCGCTCGTATTGTCCTAAGACACGATGCCTGGCCTGCAGTAAGCACAGGGCCCCATTTTGTTTCCGTGGCTGTAGTAAGACACCATGGTGCAAAGCAGCCTGGGGAGAAAGGGTTCTTCGGATTACAGTCCCAGGTTACAGTCCATCAGCATGCTTTCTCCATTCATCGTTTGGGGCCCAGGCAATCAAATGGTACTGCCCACATTCAGGGTGGCCCTTTACAAGGCTTTCAGAGGAATGTTGAGTGTTTCCCGGGTCAGAGTCCAGCCTGAACTGAACACAGACTGACATCTTGGGAGGTCGGGACTTCACAGGCATTATGTGTGAGTGATGTCATGTGGTTATTATGGCATGGCAGGTGGTTTTTGGAGCTTAATGAACTAACTGTCTCTTGGCTTAAAGCTGAAGATGAGAAAATCTGCTTTCTGTTGCCAAGATTGTGGGGGGTCCCTTAGAAGGCTGCTGTCTGTTGGGGATTGAATGGGATTCTGATGAAAACATCTGTTCCCAACTGGACCTCAGAAAGGAAAGAGAGGAGCCAGAGTCAGAGCCTGGCCACAGATGGCAGGTCAGCAGGTGGTGGATCTCACCCATTTCAAGAGCCTGGTGGGTGGGCTGGACATGTGTGGTCGGCTCTGCTCACCACCTCCCACATCTCTACCCCTTACTGTGTTCTCATCTACTCTGCGCCTTCCTGTGTGATGTGAGAAGCGTATTTGACTTTTTGTGCCTCAGTTTCTCCACCTGTAAAATTGAGACAATAATACCATCTATTTCTCGTGTCCTGAGGGCAGCGACATGAACTCTGCCACATTACCTGACCCAGAGCGACAGCTTGATGGCCAGGTCTCTCTTAGTAACTGCGACATTATCAAAACAGACATGAATGCTACTCGTGACAATTAGGTTCTAAGATGAGGATTCAGTGAGTTATTAATCTGATAATTGTGGTTCCCACTTCCCATGGCTCTCACAGCCAGGCAGCGGCTTTCCTAGAAGGGCTTGACAGAGATAGTGAGGAGACAGGTTCATTCATTCTGTTACTTGGTTCTGCTATGTCCTGGCTGTGTGACTTTGGGCCAGCCCCTTAACCTCTCTATGCCTCAGAAGTTGTGAAGTGGGATTATTCACATGACCATGTACTCAGCACAAGGTTAGGGTGAAGGACGTGTTTCCTGTTCTAGTATCCTTCCCTCAGGCAGCTGGGCGAACACAGTGGTCAGTCCAGCAAATTCTAAGAGGATTCAAGACAGGTTGGGATCTGACAGGAAACCTGGTGAGGAAGCAGGACCCGGAATAGGAAGAGGGGAGGGAGACTTCCAGGGAAACAGCCCTTAAGGAGGACCTCCGGCTCATCAGTGACCCTGCATATGCACCGACCGACCTGAGAGTGAGTGCCTCCTTAAACTCACATGCTGGGCGGAGACTGATTGCTTCTCAGGTCCTGGAAAGAAGCCACGCCCATGTCCCAGAGATTTGACCTGAGTGCAGACCCCATGGCAGCCACCACCAGCAGCAGAGAGTGTGTGGAGTGGAGTGTGTGCAGAGAGAATGCAACACTGCCAGGCACTGTTTTAGTTTTTGTATAGCATGTGAGTGTGCTGAGCCCATTACCTCCAGGCCGACTACCCTCCCTTCCTCCTCCCCCCGCCCTTCCTCTCTGTCCCCTGGGGAAATTCACTGCTACTCTCATGTCATATGTATCTATATAAAATCTAGCAATCACAAATGAGAGAAAATATGACATCTGTCTTTCTGAGACTGACTTAATTTGCTTCATATAGTGGGTCCAGTTGTGTCTAGTTTCCTGCAAATGCTATAACTTTGTTCTTTCATGGCTAAAAGAACTCTCTCGTGACTTCTGACACCCAGGGACAGTCTCCTTCCATGGATCTTCCCTCTCAGTCTGCTGAGCAGCTGACCTTGCAGCGGGTAGGACTGGGCTTCCAGTCTATGGATTGACAGGTCTCTGGCAGGTGTCCTGGGGTCTGGCCTGAGCGGCAGCTGGGGCCTTTGCTGTAATACTCTTTCAGTCTAATCTGACAGCTGTCCCTTGGACCTTGGTTCACACAGGTGACAAGTCAGTGCATCGTGGAGGTTAGAAGCAGTCATTAGCCTCAGTCCTTTTGTTTGGAGACAGTCTTGCCATGTAGTTCAGAACCCCCTCAAATTCCCAATCCTCCTGCCTCAGCTTCCTGAGTACTGGGATTACAGGTCATCACACCCACCTCCTTGAGTCTTAAGAGATGGCTAAGGCTGGTACACTGTGGTGCACTGAAACTTCAACAAGCCACTCCCCCTCCCCCTGCTTTGGCCATCCGTCAAGGCACATGTACTTTTTCAGTTCTTGAAACAGACTGAACATGTTCAGGAACAGCAACAAGAAAGAGTTGTGTGGTAAGCTCCACACAGGAACCATCCGTCAAGGCACATGTACTTTTTCAGTTCTTGAAACAGACTGCACATGTCTGGTAACAGCAGCAAGAAAGAGCTGTGTGGAAAGCTCAACACAGGACATCACCATGGCCAGATCTGATGTGTATGCAGTGAGCAATCAGAGTTGGGTCTTCTAATGGCCCTGCTGGGTCTTTTCCCTTGGGCAGTTTCCAAGGAGTGAGTATTCACTGTGAACCAGGGTCCCAAGGGTCTATGGTAGTAAAAACAACAACAACAACAAGACAAAACAAACCCTGCCATTGGAGCCAAGGAATTCACCAAGTTCGGTGAAGCTTGCTCAGTGGGAGCTTAGAGCAGGTTGGAAGGGCTGTAAGAGAAGAGCTGTGAGCCCTGATCCTGGGGAGGAAAGGCTGGAGCACTGAAAGATTCTCAGACTGGGAGGCATTGTGCAGCCCTGTCAAAAACAACAAAACAAAACTTTTTTACCCAACCTGGGCCACACTGCACTCAAGTGTTTCTGATATGAGGCACTGTAACAAAACACACACACACACACATACACACACACACACACACACACACACACACAGAGAGTAGGGGAAATAGGGTTAACTGTGAGTCCTAACCCATAAGCAGATGGCCTTTTTGGAATTTAGGCAAGGTTTTCATTTCTGGAGCCAGCATTACTCCAGATTTCATTTCTTTTTTGGGGGCCACGGAGGTGGTGGTGGACTGTGGTGGGATGTAAAGTAGACTCTGCATGATTTCAAACTTTGAGCATACAGCGAGTCTTTATTTACATTTTTAAATGCCTGATTTCTGGGCCCCATGATGCAAATTTGTGTAATATGGGATGGTCAGTTTGGGGGTTCCCTGACAAGACTGGGTGAGTAGGAAGACTTTTGAGGGGTAAGAAGTTTCTGCTTGAGTACTGGTCCTCCATGTTTGTGATGGGAGCTGCTATCAGAGGGGAGGGTAGGAGCCTCAGAAAGGCTCATCAGGTATGCCCTTACACTTTCTGTGTAAGCGTGAAGATCGGAGTTTGAATCCCTAGCACCCATGTGAAAAACGGCATGGCTGCACATGCTCATGTGTCTGCGGGCTCAGCATTGTGGGGCAGGGATGGGAAGATCCTGGGAGCCGGGAAGTCAGCCAGCCTGGCCCAGTGAGCTTATGGTTTAGTAATAATAATAGTAATATTCTTATTAAAATAATAAGGCAGAGGGGCTGGAGAGATGGCTCAGCGGTTAAGAGCACTGGCTGCTCTTCCAGAGGTTCTGAGTTCAATTCCCAGCAACTACATGGTGACTCACAGCCATCTATAGTGGGATCTGGTGCCCTCTTCTGGCATGCAGGCATGCATGCAGATAGAATGAATAGTCATACACATAAAATAAAAATAAATAATTAAAAAATAATAAGGCAGAGAGCAATTGAAGAAGACACAAAATGTTCCTCTGGTGTCTAAATCCATGTGCATTTACCATACACAAATACAGAGACGTGAAAACCCAGGTGGCCCAGGACTCTGCATTCTTAACAGTGACTTCGTGAGACATTGATGTGGGCAGTAAGTATGTGTGTGAGCTCCATGGAGGGTGTAGTTACTTGTTGCTGGAACAAGATATGTGACAGAATCAACTTGATAAAGGAAGGGTCTCCTTTGGCTCACTGTTTCAGAGGGTCTGGTCCATGGGCACTCAGCACCCTGTGCTTGGCCAGAACATGGCAGTGGTGGAGCCCTTGGTGGAGGCCATTCTTCACGTCACTACAGCCAGGAACCATAAGGGTAGAAGGGTCTGTGCTCACCCAGGGACCTACCTCCTCCAGCTGGACTTCACCTCCTGAAATATGTGGCATCTCCCAAGATAGTGCCACCAGTTGGGGACTAAACATGAGCCTGAGGCTTAAGGATATTCATATCAGAGCAGCACAGAGGGGAATCTATCTGGACAAGACAGAGACACAGATGTTTCCTCGTGAGTGGCAGCAAGAACAGACTCCTGGTCCTCGAGGCTTGGGATGTAGTACATGGAACCTGAAACAGGCCTGCAACCATGCAGAGGACCCTTAGGACTACCTGTCACCTCCCGAAAGGCAGGCACCAATGAGCATTGTACCTCATGGCGACCTTGTTGGCAACGCTGACCAGGAACTTGCTGGGCACCAGGTCCGGCTCTCCCTGGCTTAAATATACCAACTCATAGGTCCCATTATTACCCTTGTTTTACAGATACGGACATTGAAGCACAGAGAAATTTAGCAACTTCCTCAAGGCCACACAGCCAGTGAGTGGCAGAAAGAGAGCTGAATTTGGGCAAGAAGCTACAAAGCCTTAAAGCTTCAAACAAGGAACAGGAGAATGGAAGGAAAGCCCCATGGACGGGTGCCAAATCCTGAGATGTCTGCAAGACCACAGAGAGGAGGGACTCTGGGAGCCACCATCACCGAGGTGGGTGTGACTTCATTTAGAAATGTGAAGAAATCAGCAGGGGGAGACACATTCTAAGGAGACACCTGTGCGGTCTGTGGAGACAATGATTCCATGATGGCATTTCCCTGGGGATCTCACAATCGGGAAAGAAAAAGGCTGAAGCCAGTGTGGCCAGAGAGCTCATCTATCAGAGAGAGTCCACAGAGTTCCGACAACTTGTCAGACCACCTTGCAGCAGAGATTGGAGGCCAGAGGACGATGGTCAGTGATGGGCAGCCCCATCCTGACCTAGGTCCTAAGCTAGGACTGCTTAGCCACACATACCTCCTGCCCTCCCTTTGACCTGGAAGATGAACTTAGGAGGTCACTGGACCTCTTTGATTCTTTGTCTCTCTCCCCAAGTGCGGCCACTTTCCATCCTGTTCACTGTTACCTGCTGTTTTGTTGGTCTGTTGAGGAAAGGTAGCTTGTTAGGGCGGCCAGGTTGCTTCCTGTCTCTCCGCTTATTCTGAGATCATGGGCCTGTCACGTTGAGACCTGATCTACAGCCTAGAGAAAGCAGGCTTCTGTATGCCCCCTGGCCCAGCCATTGTCTTGTTTGGGCTGCTGGAGGCACTGCCACAGGCCCCATGGCAGCATCGTTCTCCCCACTTTAGATGCTGGCCAGTTCCTGATCAAAGTGCCTACAGACCCGGGCCTGGTGGATTAGACCCTGGTCTTTGGCCTCAGTCTCTCTGTGCCAGCTGACGACTTTGAGTGGCAGCTTCCTCCCATCTGTCCTGTACTTCAGCTGGAGGTGGGACCCATTTAACATGGAGTTTCCTCCAGCCAGAACTGAGGAGAAGGATGCGCCTGTCACACTTGGCTTTAGTCTCTATGCTCAGGTGCAGAACGATAGCCCCCAGGGACACCAGAGGAAAAAGAAGGCATGCATGGAAGTGGACCTGGTGGGTGCCAGGAGACCTCAAGTTATTGCCGCCCACCAATCTTAGAGCCAGGACTTCCACGAGCGACATTCAGGAGAAAGAGGGAGTGGGTGCATGGGGCATTGGAGATGGGTATGTTTATGTGAGGTCAAGAGACCAGTTGTGTGTTCCTGGTATTGGGACCCACTATTTTAATGAGAGGAAGGGGCAAAGGACAGCCATGGGAGCCCCCTGGTGGCAAGCCTGGGTAGTGTTGCCCAGGTTGGAGAGTAATGAGAAATGAATAAATAATTATAAGTTGCAGTCAGGCTAAAGATTTGCATATAGGAGACCACACAAATGCATACTGTACACACACACACATGTAGACATGCATGCTCACACATGTACATGCATGAAGGCACAGCCCCAGCCTGCTATAAGTGACCCGTTGTCTAGTGAAGGCTCCATAGAGGTAGGGGAATAAATTACAGGAATAAATTCTGTCTATTAGCTGTGGCTTCTCCCTGGTCCCCTTCATGGGAATCCCCTGACCACATTCCTTCCCATGAAGCCACAGCCCTTCCAGAGATGGGAGAACAATCTTGAGGTGACCTCAACTTTAGGTGTTTGGAAAGACACCAATGAAGAACTCAGCCCAACCACCTGGGAGTTTCTGTGAAGGGGACTTTAGAAGTTGGGGCTCCATTGGTTTCAAAACTGGATTTTCCAGTACTGGGGCCACATCTTCACTTAGGGGAGAAGCAGAGGCAGGGCACAGTTCTGAGAGTGTCTATGAGCTGATCTTCTCGGATTCCAGGAGCTCACATTTGCCAGCTAGCATCTTCCTCCCTCCCTCTCTCCCTCCCTCTCTCTCTCTCTCCCTCCCTCCCTCCCTCCCTCTCTCCCTCCCTCCCTCCCTCTCTCCCTTCTTTCCTGCTTGCCTGCCTTCTTTTCTTCCTTCTTTCTTTTCATTTTTTAAGTTGAAATTTAAAATTTAAAAATTACATTAATTAATTAATTAATTTAGTGTGTGTATTTGTGTGTGTGTGTGTGTGTGTGTGTGTGTGTGTGTGTGTGTGCCCGCTTATTCCATAATACACACATGGCAGCCAGAAGACAACTTGTGGGAACTGGTTCTTTCCTCCCACCAGGTGGATCTTGGGAATTGAACTCAGGTTTTCAGGCTTGGTGGCAAGCTTTTACCTGCTGAGCCATATTGCCAGCCCTCTAGTTGATATTTTTGAGTGCTTGCTTGCTGCCTGCCCATTGCTGGCCCTACTTCACCCCTTTTCTCACTCCTTACATGCATTCTCTGGTGCATTTTAAACATTCTGAAAGTTCTACGTGAATAATTGAATTAGCCTTTGAGTTGGATTTTATTACAGTAGTCCCTCCATATGTTTAGAGACTATGTCCCAAGTCCTCAGTGGGTGTCTCAAGCCTTTACACACTGTTTTCTGTGTGCCATGTGGTGTTGCCATAGCACACAAGATGGGATCCATTCTTCTGTCTTTCATGCCCAGGTGCCTCCTTTGAACACCGCTCTTGCTCTCTGGAGCTGTTGTTAAGTAAACTAAGGGTTATTGAACACAAGCCCCGAGATCCCCAGCAGTCAACCTAGTAAGTGAGATGGCTAAGTGAGCAATAGATGAATGGCATATACAATGTAGATATGCGGCGCAGAACGGCGAGCCATGGTCTGGGCAAGATGCTGCATTGCTTACGTTTCTGCTGCTGTCATAAAATGCCGTGAGCAAGGCAACTGATAGAAAAAGGTTCCAGAGGGACACGAATCCACTGTGGTGGCACAAGTGTGGCAGCAGGTGGCCGGCATGGCAGCAGGTAGCAGGGAGTCAGAGCTCACATCTCAACTGCAAGCCGAAAGTCACTCAAGGACTTAAATTCTCAAAGCCCCACCTCAGTAAGCTGCTTCCTCTAGCAGGGCCACACCTCCTAACCTGTCCAGACAGCTGCCTGAGTGTAGGGTGGGGGTGGTGGGATGTTAGTGGGGGTGGGGTGGGGTGTTAGTGGGGAATGTTGGGAGTGTCTCATTCAAACCACCGAAGATGATTTTATCACACTGCTCAGAATAGTGCATGGTTTAATAAGATTTTAAAAAGAACTTATTCAGTTTTATTTTATGTGTGATTGTTTGCCTGCGTTCATGTGTGTGCACTATGTGTGTGCCTGGTGCTTGAGGAGGACACCAGATTCACCGGGGAAGGAGTTACAGATGCCTGTAAACTGCCGTGGCTGCTGAGGATAGAACCCAGGTCCTCTGTAAGAGCTCTTAACCAGGAAGCCACCTCTTCAGCCTCTAGTTCACGACTTAGATCTCATGTGCTCTTTGTGTGATTTTCCCTGTAATCTTTACAGAGCACAGTTGACTGTAGGTAACTACAATCATGGAATGTGAAACCCCGGATAGGATGCCCCCCCCATTCCCCTGTTACTCTCTGCTATCACTACCTTTTTCTGTTGACCCCGATCCAAGCACATTGGCCTCCTTGGTGTATCTGGGTCTCTTTAGCAGCACTCCTGCCTCAGGACCTTTGCATGCCCCCTTCACTAGACTCACTCCAGACATCTGCACGACTGACTGACGTCCTGTGCTCCTCCAGGTCTTTCCTCCAAGTTCCTTCTCTCCTGCACTTTCTCCTGGATCTAGAGCCACAGCATTCCTCCTCCCTCCCCCTCCTTTGTTTCCCTAAAATTACCAACTATCCTTTCCCACTCTGTGTGCGTTACTTTCTAATCTTGTTCATTGTTTATCCCATGCACAGGGACATGCGGTCCTGCTGCTTCCTTCCATCTCTCTGGGTGTCTTCCAAGCCGGGGCTCTGTAAACCTGGGTCAAATGTGAGAAAGAATGAGCGGCATCCCTTTTTACAGAGAAGACTGAGGCCCAGATAACCAAATTGATCATTTGTCCAGCAGTTCAAGCTCCTACTAACTCCAAAGTGAGGAGGGTGGGGCTGCCTGGCTGAAGGGCTGGGGTCTTTCAAGGTGGGTCACTCAGTGAATTGCTCTTAGGTCTCAGGTTTCTGTAGTTGAATTTGCAGTTTATAGGAGCAGGTGCGGAGGGGCACCTGCCATCCAGCCATCCTGCCTTCCTGCCAGGGAAGTTGCAGGTAGCCACAGACATTGGAAGGTTTTATGGGACAGAGGCCTGCCTGGCCATCACCTTCTTTATTTTGTTTTAATGGATGGGAACTCCCCTCCCCCTACCCGAGACAGGGTTTCACCATGTAGCTCAGGCTTGCATTTAACTCATTTGTAATCCTCCTGCCTCCCAGTCCTGGGATTATAGGCACAAAGATGTCTGAATACAAAATCCCTTTCCATGAGGACCCTGAGGCTTCTATTACAGAACTTGGGAGTAAGCTTGAAGTTTGGTCTAGACCAGGGCAGTTATGTGGTTAATTGCACCAGTGTGTCCATGAGCCGACATAATCAGCACGTGAATTAACTTCTGCTTTTCGAGCTGTATTTTAAAGGCATTTTTTAAATGCAGTTTTTTTTGAGTCTCTGCACTCTTCAGAAATTAAATTTAGACTGTGATTTTATTACCCTTTTTATTTAATTTATCCTAACGGTTGCATTCAAGCTGTGAACCAGCTGTTGACTTTGAAAAAACATTGTTCAATTTGAAGGGAACATTTTAAAACTTAATGTAATGGCTGTTAGTAATCACCACAGCGATTATACTCCGTAGCATCATGCAGCACACATGGCTCAGTAGGGACTAGGAACAGGATCTGGTGGGCAAGAGGCAGGGGATATGGGCTCTGGGGTGGAGGGGAAAGCTGCCCACAGTGGTCTATTTTTGGGCAAGGCTGTGGGGAAGGTGTCCACACAGACCTGGCTAACTTCTGCCTTCTGCCATTTTCTTTCTGGTTAGACCCTCCCCTGCAGCTCTGCCCTTCTCTCTGCCCTTTGTCCCTGATAGAACAGTAGGAGAAGTTCTGAGGAAAGGTGGAATTCAGGGGCTCAACTTGGACACTGCCTATCAGCTGCTCCCTCCTGCCTTTATGCCCATCCACCTACCCATTGGCTGCATCCCCAATCATGGTGGAGGGCAGCATCTTGCAGATCTGCAGACCTTCATGGTCTCTGGGTCCCAGGCACAAATCCTTTTTCTGTTGGGGTACTCGTCTTTGCAGTGTGTCTCCCATGAGGGAATGAAGCCTGGTTGGCACTCATTTTATGTTTCATCCTCGTTACTAGATGATCTTGGGCTGTGGGGCAGATGTGATGGCTGCAGAGGCTGGAAAAGCACCCACTATGCACAAAGATTGGTTTCCTCTTGAGGCCTGCAGACTAGAGTGAAGGGTCTAGGCTAGCCTGCAGGATGATGAGCCCGCCAATGGAACACAGCAGAACTGGCCTGGCTGATGTCCCCTGGAAGTGGCCTGTTCACCTGTGTGGTAAGCCATCTCCATGAGCCAGCCCAGTAAACTTATCAAATCATGAGCTAGAAAAAGGGGCTGTGGCTTTATGACACTGTGTTTTGCAGCAGCTCACTTTGTATTAACAGTGAATTGAAATTGTTGGTAGCTATTAAATTGTGCCTCATTGATGCCAGACATTGCTCTTGGCCTTGGGGATATGCAGCTCAGGGTGGGCATGAGTTTGGGCCTGGGCCACTGGTGCACCACAGCATGGTGATCACACTTGCTTGTAGACTGGCCTGGTCCTGGGTGGTTGAACCATCCTTGCCCTCTCACTCTGCTCTGCAGACTGAATGTGCTCTGGGTTCTCAGCTCCAGGTCACTTAACATTCCCATAGATGAGTAGTGGGCCTTGCCAGAAGAAGTAGGAAAGATTAGTGTTTGGCCAACAAGGGGTTCAAACCCTTACTTTTATTCTGTCACATTGTCCCACTGTGATCTGCTGTCACCAGACTAAAGCAATGGGACAACTGATCACGAACAGACGTAGTTCTCAACCTGTGGGTCATGACGACAATTTACAACAGTAGCAAAATACAGTTATGAAGTAGCAATGAAAATAATTTTATGGTTGGGGGTCATCACAACATGAGGAACTGTATTAAGGGGTTGCAGCATTAGGAAGGTTGAGAACCACTGCTCTAAACTGTAAGCCCAAACTAATCTTCTCTCTCTCTCTCTCTCTCTCTCCCTCTCCCTCTCCCTCTCCCTCTCCCTCTCCCTCTCCCCCCTCTCTTTTTGAGAGAGAGGGTTTCTCTATTTAGTCCTTGCTGTCCTGCAACCCTGTAACTCTTTGTGTAGACAAGGCTGGCCTTGAACTCATAGATATCCTCCTGTGTCTGCCTCCCGAGTGCTGGTTTAAAGGCATGTGCCACTATGCCTGGCCTAATCTTTTTTCTTTATAAGTTGATTATCTCATATTTGAATAACAGAAAGTTGACTAACACACTAATGATAACTACCATTGCTTTTTCGGGCAGGACAGGGATTGAACCTTGGACCTCATATGTGCCAGGTAAGGGCTCCAGCATTGAACCCTGGCCCTGACCCACCACCATTGCTTGTTTGCTGTTTATACTATCACTGACCGATCGAGGTGAATTACTAGGATAGTTTCTGGGCCAAGGTTGGCTTTCCAATCCCTGGTAATGGGCACTCTGGGGTTGTCAAGTTGCCTGTCCCCATCCTGCCTGTGTATACTAGTCAGAGGTCTCGAAAGGAACACAACAGACAGAATGAATATGGGAGAGGAGGAGCCATGATCCCTAAATCTGCTCCTCCAGTGACCTCGTTTCCTCCCACTAGGTCCTACTTCCTAAAGATGCCACCGCCTCCCAGAGGCAGAAAAGTTGGTGACCAAGCCTTGGAACCATTTCAGCGTCTAAGCATAAAAGGAGGTAATGGCTAGTGTTGCTTGCTGGGCAGTCTGGCTCTCTTGTGTTGGGAAAGTAGGTAGGGTCATGTGACTCTGTCTGACCAATGAGTTGTGAGCAGAAATGAGACCCTCCAGAGATCGCCCTTCTCCTCATTTGATGACCAATCAAAATGCTTCAGACAAGTGCTGTGCTGTTAATTTGGTCCAGCATGAAAAGACTGCCTGGGGTGGAGTGTCCTAGGCGGTTTCACCAGAACCTGTGCTCACAGAGAGCAGAGGACACAGGGCCAGGCAGATTGGGGAGGGGGGCAGGCCTTCTAGAGAGCTCTGGAGCTGGATGGTCCTTTGGTGATGCCCTAAGCTTGGCCAGTAGGCTGGGCTTCTGTAACCCCACAGCAGCATGCTCCATCTGTGACCAAACCTGGGAAGATGGTATAATGTTGGGGTGTGGGATTGTCCCCCTGGAGACAGTCCCAGGACAGTGGTGACTGCTGAAGGCTATACCAGTATGACCAGCAGCTGGAGGGAGTTGGCGGGGGCGTGGGGGCTCGGGGGGTGGGGGTGGGGCTTGACCTGGGTGCTGTCAGCCTGCAGGAGCTGGTTATTACAGTTCAGGAATTCTGTGAGCCAGCTATGGAATACAGCCACCAAGAAAAGCTAACCCATTGCAAACTCACAGTTAAACGCATCCCTTTAAAGACAAAGGGAGCAAGCACCCCAAACACAACGCTTCTTGATTAGCTACTTTTCGTATTGCCGTGACAAACATGTGACACAGATGCCTCAAGGGAGGAGAGGTCTCTTTTGGTTCACAGTTTTAGCCCACCCTGGTGGGGAGGGCAGGACAGAAGGTCCCTCTGTGGTGACAGGAGCAGGAGGTGGAGGCTTCCTCACATGGTGGCCAACAGAAAACACGAGGGAGCACAAGCCTGGAGCCAGACGTGACTATAACCTTTGAAGGCTGTCGTCCTCTAGTGACCCACTCCACCAACCACGCCTTCCCTCCCACATGGTCCCTGTCTTTCAAAGTGGTGCCACCAGCTGGAGACCGAGTGCTCAGTGTATGAGCCCAGAGGGGACATTTAAGTCTGAACTTCCTAACAGTTGTGTGTTTTGCTCTTTCTAGAGTCTCTGAGCGACTCACAGTTGTGCAGTGGAAGCTCTGCTTCAGGGTGCTGTGTCATCTCACAGCTCTTCCCAGCCTCGAATGCAGGATCCTCTGTAGCCGAAGAAAATGTCCATGGAAGCCAACGAACGCTACAAGTCACAACTTTTTTATTTGTCTGGATGTCTGAATTTGGGAAAGTTACAGGAAAGAATGCTGCTGAGCCATATTTGAATTGCAAGTGCTTTCCAGGAGCCTCATCTGACCAACGTAGTACTTAGAACTCCATATTTTGTCACCTTCAACTGTGTATCATGCATCCTCTATGTCAGTAAACAATAAATACATATCCATAAAAGCAGACACGCACACTGCTTTCCCCCAGGATCATCACGAAGCACTTGTAGCCAGGGAAATTGTTCTTTAGTTATTTTTTTTAACTTAAAAATTTATGTTGTATTTATGTGTATGTGTGCATGTACATGCCCATGTGAGTGCACTTGCCTTCAGAGGCCAGAAGAGGGCATCAGATTCCCTGGAGTTGGAGTCACAGGCAGTTGTGAGCTGCTGAATGTGGTGCTGAGACTGAACTCTGGTCCTTGGCAAGGACAGTGTCTTAGGGTGTCTATTGTTGCGAAGAGACACCATGACCACAGCAACTCTTATAAAGGAAAAACATTTAATTGTGGTGGCTTACATTTTCAGAGGTTTAGTCCATTATGATCATGGTGCAATATGGTGGTATTGAGGCAGACATGGTGCTGGAGAAGTAGCCGAGTGTCCTACATCTTGATGTGCAGACAACAGGAAGTAGTCTGAGGCACTGGGAGTGGCTTGAGCATATATGAGACCTCAAAGCCCGCCTCCACAGTGACACACTTCCTCCAACAAGACCACACCTACTCCAACAAGACTGCACTTTCTAATAGTACCACTCCCTTTGGGGACCATTTCCTTTTGAACCACCCCAGGCAGCAAGCACTTAATTGAAAGGTAGCTAATCTTTTGCCATTATTGTTGTATGCCATTGAACCTGATAGGCCTGTTTGTTACCACAGTATAACCTCACCTATACTGACTGACACACTTAGGGACTTAATTCTCTAGGTTGTAATTTCCTCACCATGGTACTGCCTGCAAGGTTCCATAGAGAAGCAGAGATGGTCTATGTTTTCTCAATACCCAGCAGGTGTTCAACAGCAACAGTTACTCTTATTGATAGAAAACTCTTATAATTCACCATTTATTTGATGGAAAATTCTTTTGACCTAATAAATACAAGACCTCTTTGTATAGTTGGTGGTGTGGTGTGGAGGCAATATGTTCCCCAAAGGTTTGTGCACTGCATACTTGGTCCCCAGTATGGCAGTGTTGAGGTATTGGCACCTCTAGGATGTGGGGCCTGATGGAGTTGATTAGGTGATTGGCTATGCCCTCAAAATGGGAATGGATCGTGTTTCCTGTGACTGGATCAGTTCTTAAAAGATGAAGTCAGAGTCCTACCTTGTGGCTTCCTTTTGCTTCTTTGCCATGTGTGAGACAGCCAAGGGGCTCTTGGAGTGATGGGAGTCTATAGTTGTGGGCCCTTCCTCCATTAGAATTGTGAGCCAAACAAACCTTTTTATTTTTAAGTTACTCAGCTTCCAATATTTTGTTATAGCAACTAAGACAGTTAGAGGAAGGAGGCACAGAGGCCACGGTGTTCTCTTTGCCTCTCAATTTTTGAGGCAAGGTCTCGCTATATCCTAGGCTAGCCTAGAACTCATTATATAATCCAGGCGACCTCAAACTTGCAGGTCTCTGCCTTAGCCTCTCAGGTGCTGGGATCGCAGGTATGGGCCGCTGTGCTTGGGCCTGTCTCCCTTTCTTTGCTCTGCTCTGCCGGTGTCCGTCTCATTCTCTCTACCTATCTTTTTCTGCACTCATGTCTGGTACAGTCCAGCTCGGAAAGGAAGCCCTTGTATAGCCTTGGAGTGCCAGCTGCCCGGCTGCCCCAGCGGAAGTGGCTGTCTCTCGGGTGGACTCAAATGCAGCTCCAAGGAACAGTGGTCGAAGAGGGCCAGCCAGGTTAACTTCCCACAAAATTGCCTGGAAGTAGTGTCACAGGCAGGCATAGCAACTTTAATACAAAATAAAAACAGAGAGATGGGTTACTGTAAACCCCGGGTGGACCTTTCACAGACTCTGGGAAGCTTAGATAGCAGTGGAGGCCGGAGAGGAGGTAGAGAGCCTGCTGCTGGGCCCCTGGGCTTGAAGCAACAGGCTGGCTCTCCCAACTCTGTAGAGCAGGCAGGATGGAGGCCTCTCCACTCTCATCACTGCTGTAGCGACATAGGAGTAGAGTGAGTCCCAGACGCTGTGATGATCAGCCATGATGTTTAATAACTCATGAAGGGTACCCATTAAATAAATTATGGCTTTTCCATAACTGGTAAAAATTATGAGACAGATTTACACATACCACTGTAGTACAGTCTCCAATAAATAATGAAGGGAAAAGCAAGCCTGTGTGTGGTCTGTCTCCTCTAAGGGGGACGATGGGGGAGACATGTCCATTTATTCTTACACAGGTGCTCCTTGGCTTATGTGGGTCATGTCCCCATAAACTCACTGTAAAGTGAAATGTCCTCACTCAAAATGTGTATTTAATACACTAAACTCACCGAGGACCGTGGCATACCTTAAACTTGTCAGAGTGTTTACACGCCACAGTTGGGCAAAATCACCGGGCACAAAGTCCATTATGAAATTTGTCATGTAGTCTATTGAATACTGATCGAAAATGAGAGACAGGAGGACTGTATGTATGTGCTTCACACCATCATAAAGTAAAAAGATCATGAGTCCAACCACTGGTTAGTCAGGGTCTCTCTCTCTCTCTCTCTCTCTCTCACTCTGTGTGTGTGTGTGTGTGTGTGTGTGTGTGTGTTTGTGCATGTGTCTGTACAGTGTTGTGGGTTGAATGTGAAATGTTCAAACACTAGGTAAGGTGTCTGTTTGATAAGGTTGTGGAACCCTTAGGAGGTGGAGCCTCACTGGAAGAATGAGTTGCTGGGGGTGGGGCTTGAGGTTTTAAGGCCTGTTTGCTCTCTGCTTCTCTATGCTCCTTAGATTCAATGTGACCAGCTACCTTCTACTGCCTTGTCTTCTACGCCTTGATGGACTGCATTCCATCAAACTGTGTGTCAGAATAAATCTTTCCTTTTTAAAGTTGCTTTCCTCGGGCAAAAGTAACCAATATAGAAAACTGATATCAAGAAATAGACCTGCTTCTGTGATGAGCCTGGCCATGTGGTCCTTAGGCCTTTGGCACTGTTTTGAGGGAGGAATGTGGAAGAGTTTGGGACTTTGAGCTAGAAAAGCCCTAGAATGCTATAAGTGAGCCATACCAGTGGGAGTTTAGAAGATTAGAAGACTAAGAGAAATGTGGACTGGCCCACGAGGTTTCAGAGGAGAACTAGGTCTCTGGGCTAGAGGCCACTCAGGTTATGTTCTGGTAAAGAAGCTAGCTTCTTTCTCTTCCTGCCCTGAGAATTTGGGTGAGGCTAAATTCAGGAATGGACAAATGGGTTTGGTGGCAGGTTGGCATTCAGACTGTGGCGGCATGATGATTGCACACCTCTCTGCTTGTGTCCAAGTCTACAGTAGGAAGGAATGACATGAGGGACAGACAGACAGAAAAATGTGCAGTTGGCTGAGGAGAAGAACCTGTGCAAGTTTAAAACTCCAACAAGCCAGAAGCCAAGAATGGCTGTGATTGCTAAAGAGGAAGCATCCAGTCTCCTGGGACTGGGAAAGGTGTCTGAGGGCAAGACACTTTGCAAAGGTCACCCAGCAAAGGCTCATGAAAATGCTGGTCCCTTGGGTCAGGCTTTGAGGGTTTGTAGCCCATCTCCACTTTCTGTTCACTCTGTTTCCTGACTCCAAATGCAATGCCACCAGGTGCCTCTCATTCCAACTGCTGTGCCTTCTCAACTATGATCTTCATAGTTGTATCCCTTCAAAATAGCAGCAGAAGTGGACTGTCCTTACATGGCTATGGTCTGGCATTTTTGTTACAGTAAGATAAAAGTGAAAAGTGACTATAGAGACCCTCTCCAGGGATGATTCCCTTATACTTGTTAGAGTGGGGGTTAGAAATGGGAACAAAATGAATTAGGCAAAGCATCAGCTGATGTGACTCGGCTCTTGAATGTCCACTGAGCTCATGTGCTGGAGGATTGATTTCTAGTTGGATGCCTCTGTTGCAAGGTGGTGAGAACTTCAGGAGGTGGAGGCAAGTTAGAGGAAGTAGGTAATTGGAGGTTTTTCACTGAAGGGTACGTTGGGACCCTTTCTCTCTTTCTCTCTTCCTTCTCCAGCTGCTCTAACTCGAACAGGCCCCCTCCGCCATGGATTTCTGCCAAGATGCTCTGCCTTACTGAAGTGAGTCAGGGCTGAGTCACCACAGTAGAAATCCTGGAAACCAGGAGACAGAATGAACTTTCTCCTGCAGTCTGATCCTGTCAGCTGATTTTAGTCATAGCTGTGGAAACCTTTTAACCACATGACCCACGATGCTGTTCTGATATAGCGTCATCTACATTTCTTGTTTATATGTGTTTATATGCTTTTATTAATAGTGGAAAAACCTGCTGCTGAGTCATCTGGGCACCCCAGGTGTTGGAGACACCGCTGGCTAGGGCAGTAGCTTCAGAACTGAGTGGTTAGAGTTCTAGTTGCTATTTATGATACAGGGGTCGAGTTCCCGTGACATGACTCCTAAGCCTTCTGTGCAGGAATAACCTAGGGGATAGGGAACTGACCATGCATCAGTGATATTGAAGGAGCCTGCATGAAGCCCAGGTCCCCGGGCTCATTGCCTGTGGAGATGTTGGGGAGTGGTGGTGCAGACACAAACGTTCTCAATGCTTTCCCACCGTTCTTCTGCCTCATTTCTTCCAATTGTCATAACCAGGAGGTCTCCCTGCAACACTAACTTGTTGAAACTCCCATCTGCATACTCCTGCAGCTGTGTGGAAGAGTCCCCAGGCAGGTGTCTTGTTGTCTGAGGCTCCTGGTACACATGGCCCTCTGTGCTCTTAGGTCCCACATCTGAGGATTCAGTTTCCTGCAGGTTGAAAGGGGGCAGGAAGAGAAGATGTGTCTGCACCAGAGGTAGTGGGTCTGCAGCTTGGTGAGTGCAGAGCAAAAGAAACCAAGGAAAGGGGGAATTTTATTCAGTGAGCTTGTTCACATTCTCATAGGAAAGCACCTTGGGGGCAGACACATTTCTGAGCATGCTCAGTATAAGATTATAGTTCGATTGACTCAAGGCTTTGAAGAGTACATTTGAAAGGTTAAAATGGCCACAGGAATGCTGTAAGGCACACACGGCCTGTTATACATATGGGAAAGAGTGGTTCTAGGTATATTCAGTTTCCTACAGAAAAGGTTTAGCTGCAATAAAAGGCTCTTTGTGGTATCTTAGCACAGGAAGGTCCCTCTACAGGTGCCTGCCTGGCTTAGAGGCTCACAGGCCTGGGCTGTGGTGGGCTGTGGAAGGCGGTGCTAGAGTTGAGGAACAAAGGCTGGACTCATGTTCTCAGGGTTCAAACACTGGATTTAGTTTTCTTAGTCCATTTTCTGTAGCTAACAGCAATACCTTAGGCTGGACAAGTTTCAAAGACGAGTTCACTTAGCTTACAGTTTGGGGGACTCAAAGGCTGCACGTTTTGCTGGCCTCCTCCTCCTCCTCCTTCCCCTTCCTCTTCTCCTCCTCCTCCTTCCCCTTCCTCTCCTCCTCCTCCTCCTTCTTCTCCTCCTCCTCCCCCTTCCTCCTTCTCCTCCTCCTTCTCCTCCTCCTTCTTCTTTTGAGATAGGGCCTCACTATGTATATACCTCTGGCTATCCTGGAACTCATTATGTAGACCAGGCTGGTCTCAGACTCATAGAGATCCACCTGCCTCTGCCTCCCAAGTGCTGGGATTAAAGGTGTGCACTAGCACGCCCCACAGTTGCTGGCCTTCTTATTACCAGAGTTGTCGGGTTCAGGGCAGCACATAGCTAGAGGATAGTACCATTTTCTCTTCCCTGCCTTCCCCACTCTGACAGGTTCTTATGTAGCCCAGGCTGGTCCCAAACTCCTTCTTCTCCTGCCTCGCCTCCCAAGTTCTTGGGGGTGCAGGCATGTTGCACTGTTTTAGCTTTTTAAAGTTTCTGGAGCAGGAGACAAGTTGAGGAACGCCCCCAGCCGCCTCCTCCAGCAGTGGGGAAGTCACACCTTTGTCTTGCCCAGCAGGAACTAGCTCATTTGCATGCATCAGAATCAATTTTTGTGAATTTAATTAATCACAGTTTACATGCTAATAACCCTTGAAATATTTTATGGGTAAATAATGGATACTCCCTGCTGTGGGGGGATGGCTGGATTCAGATTTTTCTTTTAATTTATTTCCTATTGAGTGATTAGAGGGATACCTACGGTTTTGAAAGGAAGGAAGATCTGATATTCTCGGCTTGGATGGGATCCTGCAACAGTAGCCTTTTCCTCAGTAGGCACCTCCTGTCAGGTGGGGCAGCAGGAGGGCCAGTCCTGTGTGGTCACTCCCATTTTGAGGCTTCCAAGGTAAGAATATTGTGAGGATAATTCTAATATCACTTTCACCGCCACCGCCACCACCACCACCACCACCACCGCCGCCGCCGCCACATTTATCAGTACTCAAGCCAGTGTGTACTACACTACCACCGCAGCCAGTGTGACTACCTCTATCCACTACCATCAC
>CABHPH010131441.1:0-36100 GCA_902168325.1 Peromyscus nudipes
CACATGTCCAAATCCGACCTTCACAATGAACTCTGGATTGATATGCCCACCTGTCTTCCTAACATTTTTATCCAGATGTCTTGACAGCCTCTCAAGCTAATGATCTTAAATGGACTTCTGGGTTTCCTTCCCTGAACAAGATGATTTCCTCCTTTACAAATGAGCTTCCCCTTCTTCCCATCATACCAGTAGATCAAGGTCATGGCGCCACATCTAAGCCCTTCCCTCTTCCACCCTCCATGGCTAATAAGCTGTTGGTCCTGGCAGCTCTCTGCATGGATAACATTCATATTCCGACCACATCCCTTCACCTAAACCACCAGTGCACTCTTCCAGGTGGGCAATCTGGAAGAAAGGAGATTTGAAACCCAACATGTGAGCAGAGCTTTAGACAAAAAGACTCCATTTCCCTCTGCTTTATGCTATTTCCTGTGTCAGAAATGAAATCTGCACACTGCAAGAAAGGACATGTCCGCATTGAGATTGCACTAAGAGTTTGGAAGAGAAAGTAAATTGCCTATGCCTTTTTTTCAGTAACGACCAAGGACAACATTTGAGACTGAAATTGGCATTTTCCTGTTAGCGATAACCCCCCCCTAGGGACTGTGGGATGTAACCTGGAAAACCTGAGGGACAGTCAGAAACGGCCATGGAGTAGACCTTCAATGGGCTTGCTAGGCACCATCCCCTTCTCTTTGGGAAGAAATGAAGATGGCATGACAAGCTTGTCGGAGAAACACATGGGGAATATGTGATATTTACCATGTGCCTTCTACACAGCAGGAGTTATGCTGGAGCTGTGAAGTCAAGTTCAAATCCAGCCTTAGCCTCTTGTGCGTCTCTGAGCCTCTACCTGTGGTGGTATTGTGTTCCCCAAAATATTGTGTACCTTAATAAACTTATCTGGGGTCAGAGACGGAACAGCCACAATGTTAAACATGAGGATAGGCAGTGGTGGCACACACCTTTAATCCTAGCATTCCAGAGACAGAAATCCCTCTGGATCTCTAAGAGTTCAAGGCCACATTGGAAACGGCCAGGCCTGGTGACACACGCCTTTAATTTCAGGGAATGGTGGTAGAAAGCAGAAAGGTATATAAGGCATGAGGACCAGAAACTAGAGGCATTTGGCCTGGTTAAGCATTTGGCCTGGTTAAGCTTTCAGGCTTCTAGCAGCACAGTTCAGCTGAGACCCATTCTGGATGAGGACTCAGAGGCCTCCAGTCTGAGGAAACAAGACCAGCTGAGGATCCAGTGAGGTGAGGTTAGCTGTGACTTGTTCTGTCTCTCTGACCATCCAGCATTTCACACCAATAACTGGCCCCAGGTTTGATTTTATTAATAAGAACTTTTAAGATTCATGCTACATCTCTCGGAGGTCTCCAGTCTGAGGAAACAAGACCAGCTGAGGATCCGGCGAGGTGAGGTAGCTGTGGCTTATTCTGTCTCTCTGACCTTCCAGTGTTCACCCCAATACCTGCCTCAGGTTTGATTTTATTAATAAGAACTTTTAAGATTCATGCTACATCTACCTTTCTCCTCTGTAGCCACAGCTGATGTTGTTGGCTTCACTTGTGTGTGTGTGTGTGTGTGTGTGTGTGTGTGTGTGTGTGTGTGTGTGTGTGTGTGTGTGTTGTTTGGTTTTGCATGACTTTGAGAATAAAAGGGATCAAACATGAGAGCAGCTGGAATACTATCACTGATGGGCCAGACCTGCCTGCCACCTGTTTGAGTAAATAAAGTTAAGCTGGCGTGGTTGTGCCTGTTGATTTTCTTCTTACCTCGGTGCACTTACTCACACTGGGACTGCAGAGTTAGAACAGACAAGGACCGGTTATTGAAGCTTACAGTATTTAACTCTCTCAAGCCCTGATGTCTAGCATGGGACGTGCTGCCCACAAAGGGCTCAGCATCTCAGCTGGGACTTGAAGGATGAACAGCTTATCTTTGGGCTTAAATACTATTTGTCTATGACTCTCTTGGTGTTTTTTTTTCCCTTTTTTATTTTTTGGGTTTAGTGTGTTTGTTTTTGTTTGTTTTGGCTTTATCTGTAAAAGGCTTCAGAGTAAACCATCCAAAGAGATGCAATGGATGAAAGCAGCAGGCTGCACTCTGCCAATCAAAATGCTAGTTCCATTCTCTAATATAAAGAACAAAAATTACATAGACCACAACACCAATGCCCTTCACAAAACTCCTCAACAACTTGTTCAGATATAGTTCATTAGTCACACAAGAAACCAAACCCAAAATGCATCCACCCTCACTCATCCATGGTCTCCACAAGATCTGCCCTTTGGGGTATTCCTGGTAACCCCACAGTGCTGAGCCTAGGTGATTATTATCTGCAACCCTTCTGTCCAAATTCATATATTGAAGTCTCGTTCCCAGTGTGGTGGTATTTGGCTGGACCTATGGAAATTGAGTCATGAAGTCAAAACCTTCATGGACAGGATTGGGATTAGGGCTTGTGGTGGTTTGAATAGGAATGGCCCCCATAGACTCATGTATTTGTATTTGAATGCTTGGTTCACAGAGAGTTGCCCTAGTAGGAAGTGTGGCCTTGTTGGAGTAGGTGTGGCCTCGTTGGAGAAAGTATGTCACTAGGGGGTGGGCTCTGAGATCACAGAAGCTCAAGTCAGTTCACTTCCTGCTGCCTGTGGATCTAGCTGTCTTAGCTCCTTCTCCAGCACCATGTCTGCCTGCATGTTGCCTTGCTTTCCACCATGACAATAATGGACTAAACCTCTGAACCTGTATGCCAGCCCAAGTTAAATGTTTTCCTTTATAAGAGTTACCACTGTCATGGTGTCTCTTCACAGCAATAAAACCCTAGCTAAGATACGGTTTTATAAAAGGCACCCCCAGAGAGTTCCCTGATCCCTTCTGCCATGAGGAAGCACAGATGACAATCTATGAGCCAGGAAGCAGACCCTCAACAGATGCCAAGTACACTGGCACTTTGGCCTTGAACTTACCAGCTATGGGGGTAAAGTATAGATTCCGTTGACTCTAAAATACTTAGGGAATTGGATTCCGGAATAGAGTCCAAAAGAACTCAAATGGGATGTACACTACTGTTAAATATTTCAAAAGAAAAGGCTGGACCTGGGGAGATGGCCCAGTGGTTAAGAGCACTTGCTGCTCTTGCAAAGGACATGAGTTCAGTTCCCAGCACTTACATCAGGCAGTTCACAACCGTCTGTAATATCAGCTTCAGTGGATCTGGTGCCCTCCTCTGGCCTCTGTGGGCACTATAGGCACACACAGGCAACACACACACACACACACACACACACACGTACAAAATTAAAAAAAAAAACCAACTTAAAAAGAAAATGTTGCCCTGCCATTGAGGGTAGATCAAAGTTAACCCAGTAATAACATCCCGGATGAGTACATAAAGGATGATATTCACTGAGGCTCCTAAAAGAACAACCCTTAAATGTTGACAAGTCATAAAACATTCCTGCGACAATGACAATAAGAAAGGGAACCGGTCATAAAGTAGCATCGGGTTGCATGCTTTTGTGGCTCAAGACTGTGAAGGACGACATAGAAAGGAAGGCAGCGTCACAGCATGTCACCGCTCCCACGGAGAGAATGGGGCAGGTCAGGAATGAACAGGCTAAGCAGATTAGCTACGCCCAGTCCCATGCTCATGGACTTCCCAATCTCCCCAGCCTAACAGAAAATAAACACTCGCTTTCATCCCTTGACAAACAGCAAAGAAACCAAAGCATGGAAAGTGTAGACAATCCTAATGAGATTTTTTTTTAAGGGTTAAAATCCCACCAGACGAGAAATAAATGTACATAATGAGAGACCTCCCCCCAGCCTCAGATTTCACCCATGTAATTCTGTCTGCCCCGGTGTCTTAGTTTCATTAATGCTGCTTTTGGTATAGATGTTAAATCTCATCAGAAATTTAATAGAAGCAAATAATGAGAGATTGGGTCTGTTTAGTTATCGTCTATGTAATTATGCCTGTCTCAGAATCTTACTTTCACTAGACATTTTTTTTTGTATAGTGTTCAAATTTTAATTGCATAAGAAGCGATGTGTCTCAAATCAATCAACAGCATAATCACAGCCTCCCCTCAATTGCTTAGGATCTCTCCTGGATTAATTAATGCATGTAAATAGAATTTCCCAAGAGATTGGGTTCAGACTTCTGAATGCAACAGCACCCCCCCCCCAACAGAACTTGGTTATCTTAATTGCATCTTCAGAGGGGGTTTGGACAAGAGGAAGTGTGTGGTCTCCTTGAGGAGTTTGTACTAAGATTTTGATATTCTTCTACACTATAAAAAAAAACCAAGCTTTTCTCTGTGGCTGTCCACTGTGCTTTTCATTCAGTCTCTGTTCCCTTGTCTGGGTCAGGACTGCCTCTGCATGAAGGATTTTGGCCTCATGAGGAGATATGATTTGTTTTCTCAAGAAAATGGCTTTCAGGGACACATACAAAAATCACTGAGGGAACAAGAACCATCCACGAGGTCCAGCTATGTTCTGGGTGGCTATGATTCCTCTGGCCCTGGGGTGCCTGGGAGAACCCTGCCAACCTTGTTAGGAAGCTCTGCTCTTCTCTTGCTCCTTGTCACACAACTCTACTGCACAGCGTAGACCTTAGTCATCTCTACTTTTCCATGATGACAATTCTTCCAAGTATTCAAAATGAAGAGGTCTTTTCTGTCTTTTTCACAGAACCCATTCAGTCCCTCCATGATATTTTTTTGTAATTAGGAAACTATTTTTCCTCTTTGGTTTATTTTTAGTTTGAGTGATTTTATATGCTTTTTTCTTTGTTTTTTATTATTTCTTCTATTTTTTGAGATTATAATATGATTATATCATTCCTGCCCCTGCTTCCCTTTCTCCCTCCAAATTCTCTCATATGCCCCTCGATCTCTTTCAAATTTATGGCCTCCTTTCCATTGTTGTTGCGTTCATATCTACCTAAATATATAAGCACATCATGCTTAGTTTGTATAGTGTTGCATGTGTGTATGTTTACAGCTATGGCATCTATGAACCACAACAATGACCAGCCTGGCCAGATAACCCTGAGGGCATATTAGTGGCACACATACCTTTTTGCTATCCAAAAGCTCTCTAGTTGGGCTTAAGACCTGTTCATAAAGAGGAAAATCATGCTGGGTACTGGAAACCTAACCAAGTGCCAAAAGCTGGTGAAATCATAGGTCTTGGTGGATGTAGCCGGAGTTTTCTCCAGTCCCGCCCAGGCCCGCAGCCACTCAGACCCAAATAAACATGCAGAGGCTTATATTAATTAAAACTGTATGGCCTAATGGCTCAGGCTTCTTGCTAGATAGATGTTACATCTTAAATTAACCCATTTCTATAAATCTATACCTTGTCACATGGCTCATGGCTTACTGGTATCTTTACATCTTGCTTCCTCTGTGTCTGGCTGGTAACTCCTGACTCAGCCTTCCTCTTCCCAGAATTATCCTTGCTCTTTGTCCCACCTATACTTCCTGCCTGGCTACTGGCCAATCAGCATTTTATTTATTAACCAATCAGAGCAACACATTCACAGCATAGAGAGCAATAGCCACAGCAGGTGGAGAACTTATAACTACCACTTTAATGAACCAGAATGATTCCTAATTACACTCTAAATATCTGTCCTTACACCCACAGATAAGGGTAGTCTTTAGCCCTTATCAAGGAAACTTCTCTCTGCAAGAGACAGAAACCATTACAGAGGACTACAACCAATCAAGATGCAGAGCTGTGGAGCCCGGTGCCAATGGATACATTTACAAAACACTCCAGCACCTAAGGCACCAGAAACACTGAAGAGGATGGTGTGGGAAGATGGTAAGACCCGGAGAGTTAGGGGGTTTGCTTGAGATTGTGTCTTCAGGAATGTCAGAATTTACACCCGTAAAGTCTTACCAACATGACTGCCTAAACATGAATCGAACAAGAACAACAATTTATTTGTTTTTTATTTTCATTGCCATACATTCATTTTACAAAATACCAAAATCATATGATGGCATTTTGTATGAGTATATATTAAAGGATGAGCATATTCACCCCAAACCTCCTCCCCTCTTCCTACCATTAGTTTTTGTTCACCTAGACAATATATGTCTATTTTTATGTCATATATAGATATATGGTTTTATATATCAATTTAAAATCCAGGAATCATATATAAAGGAAGATACTACTCAATATCTGTCTTTCTGAAACTGGTTTGATTCACTTAATTATAATGATCTCCATTCACATCCCTTTTTTTTTGCAAATGGTATAATCTATTTCTCCTTTTAAATTGTTTTTTAGGTTTACTTATTTTATGTGTGAGTGTTTTGCCTCTGTGTGTGTGTGTGAGAGAGAGAGAGAGAGAGACAGAGACAGAGAGAGAGAGAGAGAGAGAGAGAGAAAGAGAGAGAGAGAGAAAGTGTGTGTGTGTGTGTGTGTGTGTGTGTGTGTGTGTGCTATGTGCATGCAGTGCCTGATGAGGCCAGAAGAGGGCCACAGATCCCAGGAACAGTTACAGACAGCTATGAGCTGCTGCTGTGTGGATGCTTGGAGTCTTTTGGATAAATACTCAGCAGTATAATTCTGCTTTATCTAAATAAATGGTCAGAAAAGGAACATTCTTATATTTCAAAACTTAAATATTTGGGGTGGGGAATAGTCCTTCCAGACACACTTTGCACATCGTATTAAAACTCTAATCTTCTCACAAGGGATAGAAGTCAGGCTCTGTGGCCTGTGTGGTGCTTAGCAGAGGACATTCTCAGTCAAGCACATGTTTTTGTTTTGTGAGCCCCTGTCCCTCCTCTCACTTGACAATCCAACCCAAGGAAAACCAATCTGCAGGTAATTATTTATTCATTTTTAGTGTGAGTTTTATAAGAATATTGGCCAAAAGAGAAGTAATTCAATAGGAAAATTGTGCTTTTGACCACATAAGTCCAGTAGAGAAAAAAAATATTTTTATTTAATTTTCGGTGTATGGGTGTTTTGCCTGAGTATATGTCTGTGCTGCATGCCTGGTTCCCCCAGAGGCCAGAAAGGGGTATTAATCAGATCCTTGCAACAGAAATTACAAACTTTTATCAGCCACCATGTGAGTTCTGGGAACTGAACAAGGGTCCTCTGTGCTCTTAGCCACTGAGACATCTCTCTAGTCCCCAAATAACTACTTAGGAAAAAAAATAAAGATTATCTCATATTTTGGCATGTCAGTAGGGTACTCTTCCCCTCCCCTTCAGAGGATTAAGCCCCCACAAGATGATAGAGCCTGCCAGCATCTTCCCCCCAAACTTCCCATCTTCCAGAATTATGGGAAAACAAAAGTCTCTTCTTTGCAAATTACCCAGACTGGGGTTTTCTGAGCGTCACGGATAGAACTAAGACCATCTCTTAATGGCACTGCTGTGTTGCTAAAATAACTAACCAGGGAGAATCCCTGCCTTTGTGTATTCCAAAGGAGAGATGCCCAGAAGCAAGGCAGGTCACACACATAAAGACACAGGTATAATGGATAACAGAGATCCCAGCCTACACGGGGACCACTTCCTTGTTCAGTTTCTCCCTCTGAAATAAAACTTCAAGTAGAAACAGAAAAACTCTGAGGAGTATTTCATTCTGGCCTCTCAAGAGGATCGGGTTCCCTGCAGAAGAAAAATGTGAAAGGAGATCCCCTGAGTGCCATGCAATTTCTTATTTATTTACTCATTCATCCATTCATGCATGCATGCACGGAAGGTTCATTAAGTATCTATTTTGTTTCCAACTGTGAAACTCAAAAAAAACGTATAGTCTAGAGAAAAGAGAAAGACAAGAAAGCAAATAAATCACCTGGTGCTGACGTCAGGCCCCAGACAGCATCCGCCATGAGTGAGCAGGGCTTGGGAGCTAGAAAGGGCCGCACTAGGGCAGTCAGCGGGCCTACGGACTACAGCAGTGCCCAGAAGACACGTGCTCGGAGGAGGCAACAAGGATAAAACAATCCTGCTTCTCCATCAAGGCTAATGACCTGTTCTGCCTGATAGATGTCCTCACACAATTACATCAAGTTTTTCTGCTTTCCGACAAGGTCAAAGTCCACAAACTCCAGGAGTGACCTTCAAGACAGCAGAGAGAGGATGCCAGCCAACCAAGAGAAGCTTGTCTGGCTGATCCTTGGAAGTCCTGAGATAGGTCAGTCTCAACACAGAACGGGCGTCTAGTCCAGTGGTTAACATCTGTAAAATGAGCAGATTTAAGCACAAAGGACCAAGCACCCAACAGCCCACCCTATGCTGGTTTTTGTTTTTGTTTTGCAATGAAATGCACATCTTGTACTTGACTGTTTGATCATTTCTATTTACTTTTCCATTTCGGTCCTTGACTCTGTGCTGCAAAAGATAATCACAGCAATCATACTTTAAATATATTCTTGTCTGAACTTCTCTGTGACAAATGCTGCAAATGGGGATAACTTTGGTCACCTTAAATCTAATTAGGTCATTAGTGAATGAGAGACTCAGGCAGCCGGCTGTGCCTCCCCGTGATGGGGCCATTCCAAAGCCTTTCAAGCTGAGCTCTGATGAGGAGTTAAAAGAAACACACATCACCAAGAAAATTGAGAAGCAACGCATTATAAATGTGTAAGGGCTCATTATTCCCCTGCTAGGGTTTGCGGGTAAACCTGTGCCCTCAAAGATTCCAGCACTCTCTTTTTCTGTTTTGAGAAGAAAGGGGAAGTGATGGTCCCCATGGAGGAGTGTGGCATTTTCTAAACCCAGCTAATTGCTGCTTCCTCAGGCACTTCCTGTGGTTCCTTATTGCTGACTTCACTGCCATTGTCTTAGCACATGCCGCTGCCTCCACTGCATCGATTGGAAGTGGCTCTGTGAAACCATTTGGTTCCAAACCGGTGGCAGAATACAGAATTGGTCCCCGGTGAAAAGTGGCCTTGATGTCTGCCCTTCCTCTAGAGGTGAGGAGCTGTGCAGTGGACAGCTAGTAACTTTGCCTGAGAAAACTAAGCTTGCCTTGGGTTTTGAAGCACCCTGGCCAAGGAGACCCAACATGTTGCTGTTTTGAGAAGTCTTCCCCTGGGAAGACATAAACAGTGTCTACCCCCTCCTCATAAGATCTCAATGGCAAACCAAAGTATGACACCATCACAGTTCAGCCTGGAGAACAAATGGGTTTGTTGAGCTTACCTAAGAGAGTCAGGATAAGGGGTTGCCAGTGCGAGAGTCAGTGACCCCAAAGCAGCCACTGTAGAAAGCTTCACCTAGCATGGATAATGGATGGCATCCCTTCTGTTAACCTTTCCCATCCTGTATTCTCCCAGCACCTATATGGCGGCACCGAGGGCATGTACAGTTAGGGCAGAATTGCATACAAAATTCTGAAAGTATTGGCTGGAATATCAGGTGAGGGTCCAAGGACCCTACCCACTCCCTCCTTCTATGAGGGAGTGTCAACAATCAGTAAGTCATTAAGAGGGTAGTTATAGATTCTTGTGAACAGGCAACAGCTGACCCCATGAAGATGGTGCCTGTTTTTCTCAGAGGGCCTCATTCTATAACTTTTGAGATAGATAGATGATTGATAGATAGACAGATGATAGATGATAGATAGATAGATAGATAGATAGATAGATAGATAGATAGATAGATAGATAGATATTATTTAATCTATGTATTGAGACCTGACTCACTTCCTACTGCTGAGTCTGGTGTGATGTAATAAGACAGACAGACTTGAAGAACTTAGAATCTTCCAAACGGCTCCTTGCCTTGGGCAGAGAAGAGTCCCCACAGGGTAGAAGACAATTGTGAAGAGCCAAAGGACTGTGCAAGCTCAGGAATCACTATATCCAGGAAGCCTCTGCAGGGACTCAGCGTGAGGAGGAAAGGATGGAGACACCTGGCCCTCGGGTGGTTGAAAAAAATAAGTACCGCTCTGGTCTCTCAAAAGAACCAAGATCTGGTGTTCCACCTTGAGAAAAAGCGAGGAATACCTGCCGGGTTGATCTGGCCCCTTGTTTTCAAACTGATCCTAACCAGATGTCTCCCATGTGATAGAAAGGATGCCTCCAGCTGCCTTCTCTAAGATCAGCCCCTGGACTTGCCTCAGTACAGCAGATAGGTGTGGAGACCATTGGTAGGCAGCCATGCCATGGAGTGCCCTCTGCCTGGTGAGCCTTAACCAGATACCCCAAGAACAGCACAGCCACCCTTGGTGAGAAGTTTCAAAACAGAGTAGTTTTTCCCTGGTGGCATGGAAGGGCTCTCCCTTCACATCTTCATCCTCATTTGTATTGCAGAAGGCTACCCCCTTGGTTCTTTGGTCCTAAGCACATCTGAGAATCTTGAACTTGACTGTTGACAAAGAGAATGCAGAGCAGTCTTAGACATTCCTAGTGGTTAGTGTCTGGATCCCCGGAATGTGACAGGAAAAGTTTTAGGGTGCAAGCCCAGTTTCTACCCAGCTCCCAAATGCGGTTATGTGTGAGAGCAAATGCTGACCCTGATCCCACCCATCCTTCCCAACCATGTCAAGTTCCATGTGCACAAAGCAACACTTTCGGTCTTGAATGTGAAGTCATCAGTCATGGTGGAGAAGGCATGGCAGAGTCCATGGCAGCGGGATCAAATGGCTGGAGGCTGTTCACATCATATCAATGCTGGGTTAGTTTATATCAACTTGACACAAGCTAAAGTCACCTGGGAAGAGAGCAAATTAGTTGAAGACTTGCTTCCATCAGATAGGCCTGAAGCCTTGTCTGTGGGGGCATTTTCTTCATTATTGATTGATGTAGGAGGGCCCCAACCACTGTGTGCAGTGCCACCCCTGGGCAGGTCATTTGGGGTTGTATAAGAAAATAGGCTGATCAAGCCAGTAAGTAGTGTGCCTCCAGTCTTTGCTTAGTTCCTGCCTCCAGGTTCCTGCCCTGGCTTCACTTGGTGATGGCCTGTAACCTGTATGCTAAAGAAAGTTTTTCCAACCCAAACTATTTTGGGTCCGTGTTTTATCACAGCCACAAAAAGCAAAGTAAAACAGCCTGCCTCTGTGGATCTACTTCCTCCAGCCAGGCTCCACCTCCTCAAGGCTCCACGGAGACTCCTGTAATAGCATCACTCACTGAGGAATATGCATATGAGACACAAGCTTGGGGGACATTCCTAATTCAAACCAGAGCAATATCTTTAGGCCCGAAAATGAAGTCTTTTTACACATGTTGGACTCAGACTCCATTCATTCCCATGGCTCGCCTTCCAGTAATTGACAGTTAAGCAACACAAGCTCCAATGCCATTAAGCTTTAAACATGTATTCTGCATGGTCCTGAAAGTTTCCCACGTGATTTCCCATTTAACCCTCTTAGATCTGGTGACAGAGATGTGATTATTACTCATAGCCTCCAGATGAAGAGACTCATTTGAAACGCTACCCGGTAAACAGGGCAGACGACGCTGAGGAAAAGGGGCGGGAACCCCTGCGTAGGGCTTATATCCGTTACCCTTCTGTCGCTGCGGAAAAAAAAACACATGACCAGAAGCGACTTAGGGAAGAGTTTACTTGGGCTTATGGTTCCAGAGGTCGAAGAGTCCATCATGGTGGGCAGGAATGGCAGGCAATCTGCAGGCGAAGAGGTAGGAGCAGTGGAAAGCTGAGGAATCACATCTTAAACCATAAGCCTAAGAACAGAGAGAAGGCCTGAAGTGGAGTTTGACTATGAGCTCTCCAAGCCCATCCGCAGGGATGTAATTCCTCCAGCAAGGCCACACCCCGTATACCGTCCCAAACAGCATCACCAAACCAACCGAGAATCAAGTGTTCAAAGACGTGAGACTATGGGAGAAATTTCTCATTCAAACCACTATGGTACTGTAATACTTTATGAACCTATTATTAGATTTATTTTCTGAATAACAATAGGTATTTTCAAATATGTGTTTGATGAAATATGCAGATGGATCAGCCAAAATGTTCCGCTTTATCCCACACATTCTACCTTCAAACCTAATAAATTTCTTTACCCTTATGAATCACTTTCAGGAAAAAAAATAATAATGTCAAGGACCAGGGATCTTGCTGATATACACCACTAAAAGTAAAATATGCACAGCCACTTGAAACGAGGGCAATGCTGCCCCGATGGTCAGTTTTGCATACTGAGAATCTGACATTATATTTGTCCCTCTGGAAGATCTCCATTATCCAAGGATTTTCTTCTCTGATCCCCCTCAAGCCACCAGGCTCCCTAAGATGGAAAAGTCAGTGCAAGAAACACCCATTTTGATCTGACCGCTAATAAATTTGTTCCAGGAGAGAGTCACTTAAAAGGCCTTTGATGTCTTCACAGGGCCGGCTCCATCTAGCTGTCAGCCTCAAGCAGGGCCGATCGATCACAACACACCTGGTACATCATGTGGGATCTCATAAGGTCAGTAAAAGGATATCGAAAACCCCTGAGAAGCTATTGCAATGGGACCCAGCAGGATTCCATCCATTATACAACACGCCTACATGAACCGTTAGCCAAGCAGAGAACAAAGGAGTCAGCAAAGGTGACTGCTGAGCGCAAAACCTTCACTGGAATGTCAGGACATGTTGTCCCATCCCACTCCCAAACCCCAACCCCCATTCCACCTCCTTATAACACAGGAGACCAAGATGCTTCAGGACATTTCAGTGTGAGTGGATCTGGGCTGCAGTTCGGTGTTGCCGGAGAAAAGATGCCCCTTCCATGCTATACCTTGTCCTCATTCACCTAGTTGCTCCTTGACTCTTTCGGTAGCCTATTTTCTTTTTCTTTTGAATTTTTGATGGTTTCACTCTTTCTGCTCAAATTCTTCTCCCTCATCCTTAAACACTCAGTTCTAGGCCTGCTCCCAGGGAGAAGGTGTCTTCACGCACGGAGAGTTTGGAACTACCTCTCTTTCACGCCCCACCATAGCAAATTATAATTAGATAATTAGTGATTTCAGTGTTGGTTGAACACTCACTTCGTGCCAAGGCTGTGCTTTCTGTAGCACCCAGAACCACATTGGCCCAGATCATTGTTATGCGTCTCCTTTTATGTCCAATGTAGGCTTAATGGCAGTAGAAACAGACCAGATGAAGCACTGTGGACCAAAGCCTGAAGGATGGTGGGTATCACTCAAAACCGAATCCATCCTAACTCCTCGGTGCTTTCTCTGCTGCTACCCCAGAGGCTGGTGTGACGTGCATTAAGTTAATACACTGCCATGTGTTGTTTGAGCTCATTGACTCATCCCATCTGAGATCCAAACATATTTGGTCCAAAGTGTCTTCTGAGGTCACTTGTCTGGAGATGGATTGGTCCCCAACTCTGTAACAGGGAGGAAAAGAGAACAGCAAATGGACCAACAGTGAAATAACTATGCCTTTGAGAACAGCCAGAAGGTGGACCATTTCCTACAGAGGTCACTAGTGCTCACGCCATGATATGAAAGTGTCTGCAGTGGGAAAGGGCAGCTGGAGGTTCAGCTGTGGGGAGCCCAGCAATGGAGAGAGAGTTCAATAGAGAGCTCCAACTGGTAGCCCCAGCTTCCTGTCAGTTTCTGTTGGATATTGGGAGCCTCCCTCCCCCAACCCCACTTCCAATTTGAGGACCCCATCTCTCTCCATTGCTTTTTGTTCTTTTACTTGGTAATCTCACAGAGGGGAACATCTGCTCTACCTGGGACTCTCTACTGGGGACTCAAGCAGGCTGCCTTAAAGGGGGAAGCTTCCTCGGTTTGTCTCTGTTGAGTGTTTTGAGCATCTGATTTGACAACGCTTTATGCCTCCCATGTTCCAGGTATTTGCCATGGGTCCTGGAATCACTTCGCTCTCCTTATAAACGCAAAGATTACCATGGATGTTATTCCCTTCCACACCGTTTCTACTTGGATGTGGCCACACTTCTGAGGACAGCAGAGGCCCAGGGATCGTGGAGAAGATTTTGAGTCAGTCTCAGTGACTTCAGGGCTATATTTTTTCATGGCTGCCAGCAGCCATTTCTCCATGTATCTTGCTGAGTGAAATGATAATTCACTTTTTGTTTAAGGTGCTGGTGTTTTCTGTTCTTTGCAGGCACAGCATTTTAATGTAGAAGCAGAGCATGCTACGTAGACACATGTCAGCACTCTGCGTCCCCATTTCTTCATCTGGGAAACTGGAAAACAATCAGGCATCACTCACATCCCAGGACACCAAAGTGGGTGCTAAGGCAATTTATGCACTAGAATCTGTTAGCTTAAAGAGGGAGGAGGAGGAGGGTGAAGAGAAAAAGAGATAAAAACACAGTGGCACAAAGGGCACTATACTTTGTGTGCTGGCCTCATCAGAAACAAGCCTGTCACTTTCTTGCACTCCATCGACATCCCTGAATAGTTCTGCAACAAGTAAAACCTGATGAGGTGCCACAGGGTGTGATCCAGGTTTCTCTTCCATAGCACAGGCAACTGCCAGCTGTTCCAACCCTGACATTAATTATGGAACTCGCTGAGCCCTGAGCTTTTGATTCAATGTCAATTCATTTTCTTTAGACTCTTTTATTATAAAGCAAAGTACATTTCTTTATTCTATGAGAACATATAATTAGCTCCCAAAATATCCTTTACCCATATACAAGACTTTTTATAGTCTTTGGGGACGTCAATGGCGAAATGAAACATACCTTGGCACGGGGTTCTAAAAGTTGCTACTGAAACGGGGCATCGCCTGTCAGTTCTCTCCCTGAAACTCATTCCCACTTCCCAGGCTTGGAGTAACTGCTCCACTTTCCAGACAAGCTCAACCTCTGGCTGACAGATCTTATTTGGATTCTGAAGCCAAGGTCTTACAGACATCGAGAACGCTCTAGGCATTTAGGATCTACACTTGCACACAGGACAACCTTTGTTCATATCATAACCCAAACATCACAGTGCACTATGCAGTAACGGCAATCAGCTTCCTGACATGGTGCCCATTACGTGTGAAATCCACAGACAAATGACAGACACTCAAAGCTTCACTTCTGTATCGTGGTCTGCAGTTCTTATGGTCAGCAAATCCAATCAGGTTTTATCAACCTGCTCAGTGGAGGCAGGTAAACACAGGGAGGGCTTATCCACCTAGAACCTCAGTGACAGTCACAGATGCTACATAAATAAGAATGCAGAACTCACTGGTGAGAAGGTGCTAGCATAGATCCCATGAAATTGCCTTCAAGACAAAGAGCAAAATATGTAAAGGAGGGGACGTGCCTGGTGATGTTGAGAACTCACAGAAGGTCAATGGTGTCAGGACACAGGAGCAAGTGGGGGATGACTTCAAGAAGTCGGAATGGGAATAGTGCCATAGAGACACTGCAGAATGTTGGCCACACCCACTCCAACAAAGCCAAGCCTCCTAATAGTCCCACTCCACACCACACCCACCGTGACTTCCGAACTCACAATCAAGTCTTCCTCAGATATGGAGAGAGAAATTTTAATGCCTTTCTTATTTACACCAAATCAAAACTCCAAATATCAACAGCATTAGGAAATCACTACCAGGGATGGCTTTGCTGGATCTTAAGGTAGGACCTGTTTCTTGTTTACTGAGAAATGGACATGACTGTTTTCTAAAAATGGCCATAAATAATTCATGTTCCCACCAACATGGTGAAGACGGTATAGACGTGATGTAAAGTTCCTTCTTGGTATCTCCAGCAACACTGGCCACCTTTCCTGTTTTAGTTAACAGAAATAAGAAGTCTGGGAGCTGACATGTTAATTGGTCTTGTTATTTCTTCCCATGGTCTATTTATGATGCACTAGATAAACATCGAATTACAGTTCTCCGTCTAAATCCTTAAGGCTAAGAGTCCCATGCTCTACAGAAGGTAGCTAGTCAGATAACTGAATCTTTATGGTTTAAAAAAAATGGATATTAAGCAATTCCAGATGACTCCACATTTTTTTCTTCCAGACTAGTACCTCCTGACATGGTTGCTGATATCCTAAGCCAAGGACAGATGAAAAGCCTGTTCAGCTAAAGCCAGGGGAGTATAAACACTCGATCAACATTGCAATGTCTACTTAAAGGGGAAGCTCTGATATGGTGTTTTAATTTTAACTGAATTTTTCATACGATATATTCTGATCATGCTTTTCCCTCCCCAAACTCCTCCCAGGACCTCCCCAACCACCCAACTCCATGCCCTTTCACTCTCTCCCGTTAAAAAACAAACAACAAAAATACCAAGAAACATACATATACACACAAAAAAAAACACAAAAAAGAAACATACATATATGCAAAAGACTAATAAGACAAAAAAATGCCTAAACAAAGCAAAATTAGACAAAACGTCTACAAAATACTATTGAGTTTATTTTGTTTTGGTCAGCTACCACTGGGCGTGGAGTCTACCCTGAAGTGTGCTTAATATACCCAATAAGACTCCATTGGAGAAAACTAATTTTCCTTTGCCAGCAGGTATCAGTGGCAGATAGCTTCTTGGTTAGGGGTGGGAACCTGTGTCTATCCCACCTCTCAGTGCTGGGTCCATGTCTGGCTTGAACCCATGCTACCAGAGGAAAAAAGGCCATCATCAACCCAGCCACAAACACTGTGACTGATCTGTTTAATAACAGAAAACGAGTGCCCTTCCACCGTGAGGACAGAAATCCCGATTCAGAACCCTGAGGTCGGTGGAAAAGTTTTAACACAGTATTTCAAATTTAATTCAAATCAAGTACTATTTAATGAAGTCTAGCAAGCTGTCAGTCCTGTGCAGGGGAGACAGGGGCAGTCATTTGCCGACTGTCTTCGAAAGGCTCATAATCAAAGTGACAGATATTGCTTTAAGTAAAGTGTGAAGAGAGAGAGAGAGAAGATGAGGCACACATAGTTATCTGAAAGAGCTCTGCCAATTGAGGTCCAGAAAAACACATGATTTTATGTAATTAAAATAACACAATTTCGTAATTATGGGCCACAAATTATAACAGGACAGGGCATGTGCTCATCTTGCTTATTATTCTCTTGGAGTAGAGTTTGAAGTCTTCCGTCTAAATGACAGTAGGCTTCAGTGAACCCCAAACACTGCATAAATAGGCTTTTAATGGAATTAATCAAAGGAAAGAGTGTACTCCGTTGGCAGAAGAAATCTGAGGGGAGTGTCGCTAAACCACCCCACTCCTGTGAGGGTAAAAAGGCTGTAGAGATGCACTGGGCTCTAGCTCAGTGTGGAAGGCCTGTGGAAGAGCTGACGCTGCAATCCATTGCTAAGCAACCCAACCTTCAAAAAGTGGAAGAGACGATTCAACCAGATTATCTGCAAATGAGGAAAATGAAAGATCCGCTCGGAAGACTACTACTTTAAAAACAGTGAAATCTTCTAAGATGACTGGCACTTTTGCTAACTCCTCAGTACCAGCGTGGGGACTCGGTAGCAGGTCTTCCCCGACCCCAGAAGTCAGCTTGTCCTGTGCTGCTTGGAAATCCAGGTAGAAAGCCAGTCAGTTCTCTCAGAGCCTCAGAAAGTAAATGTGTCTGTACCCCCAACCTCACACCCTAACCCTGCTCCAAGACCCTGGAATTCAGAGAGTCACTTCTGCCTTTACACAGAGTTGGGATGCTACCAGCCCTTCTAAACAAGGAAAACTCTGACTTACACTTGAGGCCCCTCTTGGATTGTAGGTTGCTTCCTTTAGTTTTTCCAAACCAGTAAGCAGTGATCCTCAGCAGTTTCTGCCTCTGCTCCCGCATGAGTTCCTGCCCTGACTTTCCTCAAGGATCAACCGTGACCAGAATGTATAAGCCAAATAAACACTTTCTTCCCCCAAGCTGCTTTCCAGCATGGTATTTAACACAACAGACAGCAAACTGGAGCAGATGGACCATCCCCAAGCCTGGCTCCCTCTCTCTTCCCCTTCCATCTTCTACCAAGGACCTCCTTGCCTACATTTTATCTTCTGACCAGCTCCCAGACCACCTAAGCCCTGCTAAGCCTCCTTCATGAGTCTCCAGGGCTTCCTGCCATTAGGTATTAGCTTTGTGAATTTATTCACAATTCTGCTCACATCCTGAGTCTCCCATGACAGTTGGTTAGGTAGATCTTGAAAAGACGATGTTGCCAGCTGGCTAACAGGGGGTCACTCCTGTATACCCCACATAAAATCAGACCTCGCTCAGAGTTCATTGCTGGTCACTTACCAATACGCTGCTGCCCTTGAACTGTCCCAGGCTGCAGACGAGGAAACTGAGGCTATGAACAGTCAGCTGACTTGTCCATAACTATCCTCAACTCAAAACAGATCCACAGACAGAGCCTCCTTGTTCTTTGGAGTTGCAGCACACATCGGAAGCTAGTATCCACCTCTCCAACAATTTATTGAAAGATGACCAGTCCTCTCAGGCCCCGACGAAACTGCCCTATGTGAATTCACAAAATCTGCACTAAATTTCCATTTTCATCTTCCCCTACCCAAGGCTCTCATTGTCCAGAATTCCAGAGAATCCTTATCCCTAGGCTGCACCGCTGCCCCTTCCCTCACACATGTGTGGAAGTTGAAGCTCAGGGAGCTACTGGGTGGCTTGTGGGGACCTTGTCACCTGTAGGGAAGGGGCTGGAAATATACCTGCTCTGGGGCTGGCAAGATGGTTCAGGAGGTAGAGTCACCCACCCACTGCTCTGCCTGATGACCTGGGATTGATCATTGAGATGTTCATGGATTAAGGAAAGAATTAACGCTGTAAGTTGTCCTCTGATTGCTACACGCAGGCCATAGCACACATGTACTCATGTGTGCATACACACCATGAGGAAATAAACAAATAATCTTAATTTTTTTTAAATGACCTACTCTGTTAGCAGCAGTCTACCAGCACAAGGTCAGTGACCTCGAATGTCCACCCCAGCACTGATCACCCACCTGTCTTGGCATCCTAATAAGTTTGGATGGTAGGCATCATGCCCACCTCTTAAGTCTCTGAGAGCCACAGATATGTCACTTTGTACAGCAAAAGGGACTTGGCAGCTGGGGTTGAGATGGAGGGAGCTTCCTACATCCTCTCCACAGATATTGTCACATAAAACCTTCAAGGAGAAGAGGAAGGACGTAGGGTAGGGCAGGGTGGTTGAGTAATTAATAGACAAGATGCAAGAAAGGCAGGAAGTATGGCAGGCACTCTGGCCACCGCTGTTGGCTTGTAAGGGTAAAGAGGGGCTGGCAAGATGGCTCCTTGGGTTGAGCGCTTGCTGAGTTTTGATACGCAGAACCCACAGGAGATGAGACACGGTCATACACATCTGTAATCTCAGTGCTCCGAAGGGGGAAGGGAGACAGAGACCAGGTGTACATGGAAACAAGCAAGAAGAGACCCAGCCTCAGACAAGGTAGAAGATGAGGTCTGACATGAGATTGTCCTCTGACCTCCATATGTGGGCGGTGTGCACTGATACATACATGTACACATACATGCTTATGCACAAAAGATTAATTAATTAATTTTTTAGATTTATTTATTATGTTTACAATGTTCTGCCTGCATGTATGCCTGCAGGCCAAAAGAGAGCACCAGATCTCATTACAGATGGTTGTGAGCCACCATGTGGTTGCTGGAAATTGAACTCAGGACCTTTGGAGGAGCAGTCAGTGCTCTTAACCACTGAGCCATCTCTCCAGCCCCCTAGCCCTTTTTTCAGATTAAAATTTTTTTTAAAAGAAGATCACAGAAGGGCAGGAGAGGTGATTTAATCTGTTAAGTGTTTGCCTCACGAGCGTAGAGATCTGAGCTCAATCCCAGATTTTCAAAAACGTTTTTAAAATATCAGACATGGTCTTGAATGCCTGTGATCCCAGCCCTGGCATGGGGGAGGCAGTAAGATCCCAGCTGAACTTAACTAGTGAGCTCCAGGTAATGACAGATCATGTCTCAAAGGAAAAAGATGGAATTCCTGAAAATAAGGCCTAGGGTTGTCTTCTGGTCTCTACTTGCATGTATACACATACCCACCCCCACATACAGCAATGCACATACATAATAGAAAAAGCAAGAGGCAGGAGAGCCTGAGAGCAGGGCTATGGGCATCCTCTAGAATCTAAGTGTGGCCTCAATGACCACAAGCGAACAAGGACCTGAGCCTAAAAGCCAGTTCTCGCAGAGAGCCTCTGGAAAGGAACACAGCCATGCTGACATCTGGATTTTAGCCTGGTAAAATTCGTAGTGGTCATAAAACTGTGAGGCAATAAATGTGTGTTTCCAGGCTCCGTGTTCACGGTAATCTGTTATGACAGGGATAGAAAAGTAATTTCGATTAGACAGAAAATAATGCTTTGCCCAAATGACAGCTCTTGTCAGTTTTAGGGGTGTCTGATGAGTGGCTAAGTTTACATCTGTGACGAGCCCCCAGGAATGGCAGCAGGCGTCTTCATCAATCAGACACTACTTGATTGGCAAGAGCATGAAAAGTAGATGCATGGGATTCTGCATCATCTTAGTTCACGGCAACAGATGTGATTGTCCACCTTGGAGAAAGAGGCTGGGCACGAGTGCATGTGAAGGCAATCATTGAGTTGAACAGAACTTGTAGTGGGTAGCCACTTCAGCTTTGGTCTGGAAGTTCCGACACCCAATGAGGCTTCCGTAACTATCACGCCTACAAGGCGGGGCCAAGGGAGGGCCTGAAGACCTGAGATTGGGATGCGCGGCGCTCTCTTGTTTCCTGGACCTGGACGCGAGAGGTAGATGGAGGAAAGTTCTCCAGAGAACACCGCCGGACTGCGCTGCGTCTCTTCCAGAACCCATCATCTACCTATCCCTTCATTTGTGAGTTACGCCTTTAAATAAATCTCCTTTTAACTACGTGGAGTGGCCTTAGTAATTTCACCAATAAGAACTACTGGATGAACTTGAAAAGGAGCCTTCTACTTCCCTTGAGAATCTAGGCCTGAGGCAGAGGAGAAAGGCTGGGGTCACCTCTGAGGAATGAGGAACAGCTTGAAGATCCAATACGATGCCACCTAACACCTAGTACTTCCACCCTCATTTGTAGAAAGTCTTCCATATTTTTGTGCTAAGAAACTGCCTTGATTCAAGTCAGCCCATGTGGTTTGAGAGAAGATCAGACGTCATGGCTGTGTTCAGCCAACCAGAATGACTTCTGTGTTTCATCAGTTGGTCCAGGAATGAGCAACACTCTTAGGAGGCTCCATATGTCACCTGCATGGTGTTACTCTGCCAGGACATACAAGGGCTGGATCCTTAGGGAGACTCTGTCTGCAGAACCCACCATAACTCCTTCTCTAGACTTACTCATGCTGAGAATCATCTGTACCATGTCCATCTCTTTCACTGGGCATCTTTGTGGCTTCTGCCAGCTGTGCCTTCAAGAGCATCCTTCTGCGTCAGGTCTGGCTTTCTGGGCCTTTCCACCACGAGCAGAAAAATGAGAGACGTTTAAAGAACTGTTAGGTTTTCTATATGCCAGTTTCAAAGCAGCTCACCCACCCTCCACCCACCTCAGTACAGACTCTCTTGAAAGCTGTTTCCCTGCATTCAATGACCAAAACTCATGTGCAGTAACCCTGATAGGATTTGCACCTTTGTTTTTCATAACCAAGACTTTGTAAATATTTACTGCCTGATCATTCTTGAGCATTTTTGGATAAATGACACAAAGATGCAAATGATACAGATTGTGTATGCACACATAATTTGTGTGTAGACTTAATTATGACTGTTCTATGAATGGGCAGCTCCTTAAAGCATTTGAGCAGGTAACATAATTTTACTTGAAGTTTCTATTTTCTATAAGCAGACTGTGCAGGTGTTACCAAAATAGCATAAAACACAATTGCAAAGACTGCTGCATGTTTTGTAGAAGTCTTCCCAGGGTGTTTTGTGTAACTCTTTGTTACCTAGAAAATATGGCATCTCATCATGTCTAAGTACACGGGTGGCCATTCATGGTTATAAGTTGGCTGTTAGTGGGACATAAAACATTAAAACATATAATCAAGTTTTGTGAGATGGCTCAGTAGGTAGGAGAAGGTGCTTGCAGCCAAACCTGAAAGCCTAAGTTCAATTCACAGACTGCACACAATAGAAAGAGAAAATTTACTCCCTCAAGTTGTTGAACCCCACAGATGCACCATGACAGACACACACTTACACACATATCAGCACAAGCGGGTGTGCACACAAATCAGTAAATAAATATAAAGCAATTAATGGACTTTTGGTGATTTTAATGAAGATACTTAGGAGTTATGAGTTTTAAAAGAAGAGGAGGGGTAGAAGAAGGGAAAGGAGGAGGAAAGAGGGGAGGGAGGGAGAAGGAAGGGAGAGAGGAGGAGATGGGGAAGAAGGGGAGGAAGGAGGGGCAGAGGGAGAGGGCCATCCTAAAGTTAGCTTTGTAACCATGGCAGTCTCATGGTGACTTTAGCAAGGATAAGGGACAAAGGTAGCTTTTGTGCTCTAAGACCACTGTAGCTAGAGTTTTCCTGCCTGGCCCACAGTCAGGACAAATCTCTCTCACCTGCCAGTCCCACAGCCGCTCAGACCCAACCAAGAAAACACAGAGACTTACATTGTTTACAAACTGTATGGCCATGGCAGGCTTCTTGCTAACTGTTCTTATATCTTAAATTAATCCATTTCTATAATTCTATACCTTGCCACATGGCTCGTGGCTTACCGGCATCTTCACATGCTGCTTGTCATGGCGGCAGCTGACAGTCTCTCTGACTCAGCCTTCCACTTCCCAGAATTCTCTCCTCCTTGTCCTGCCTATACTTTCTGCCTGGCCACTGGCCAATCAGTGTCTTATTTATTAACATATTTGCCATACAGAACATCCCACAGCAGACCACATTGTCAGCTGCTACCCAATGCCTGCCTCTGCCCTACTCGTTCCTGCTTGAAGCACAGACCTTGGCTGTACAGATCCATTGACTTCTTCCATGCTGGGCTCAAGATCATGAAACCATCGGCTTTTTATCCAAATTGACATAATAGGGCTCAGACTCCCCTACAAATGAAATTAATTCATCTTACAGAGATATTCCTTTTATCCAATTTGAACACCATGTACAATAAGAGCTAACCCACAGGTGGCCCCTCTTCTGAGATGGTTTACATGTGTTAATTCACTAAATCTTCCGGGCACACACACACCCCCCAAGGAGGTTCCAATTTTTCTAAAGTTAAGGGAATCTAACCATCAAAATGTTAATTTTCTGTAAACCAGTAACTGGGGTACACAATTTGAAGTCTGAGAACTTGGCTGCAGAGTCCATCTTTCAAACTGTAGAACTCAGCCTCTCTCCAGCCCTCCTCAGAGATACAGCCTTTAATCTGACCTCCTGGCAGGATGCTCCTTTTTGGTAAGTCCTCCTCTCTGACAACCATGTATGACCACTTTCTCCCAGCAGGATCACAGAGGCCTTGCTAATGTGGGTTGGAAGCACACACACACACACACACACACACACACACACACACACACAAAGGGTCTTTTTTTTAATAAATAATTTTAATTTTGGTTTTTCAAGGCAGGGTTTCTCTGTGTAGCTCTGGCTGTCCTGGAATTCACTTCATAGACCAGGCTTTCCTCAAACTCACAGAGATCCACCTGCCTCTGCCTCCCAAATGCTGGGATTAAAACTTGAGCCACCACCATCCAGCTGACAAATATTTTTAAAGGAGGAAAAAGAACTACAGACATAGTTGCCATCTTCATAGTTTGGGTGAACTGCAGAAAACTCATACCCATTCTGAAGACAGTGATCCTAGATTTTTTTTTTTAGTTTAGTGTATTTTTTCATTTTTATTTATTTATTTTTTCTATTATCAGCTTGATACAGTACAAATTCTTATCCTAATAGTGAAATGTTTCACTGATGCTTGCCCAGTAATTGAGTAAAACCAAGACTTATTATAAGCCACAGTCATCTTAGGGTCCCCCCCCCCTGCTATGTAGCCTCCCTGGTTCTGTGGGTTGCAGTCTTCTTTGCTTTATATCTAGTATCCACTTATGAGTGAGTACATACCATGTTTATCCTTCTGGGCTTGGGTTACCTCACTCAGAATGATATTTTCTAGTTCCATCCATTTGCCTGCAAATTTCATGCTGTCATTGTTTTTCTCTGCTGAGTAGTACTCCATTGTGTATATGTACCACATTTTCTTAATCCATTCTTCAGTTGATGGGCATCTAGGTTGTTTCCAGGTTCTGGCTATTACAAACAGTGCTGCTATGAACATAGTTGAGCATGTATCTTTGTGGTATGAATGAGCATTCCTTGGGTATATGCCCAAGAGTGGTATGGCTGGGTCTTGAGGTAGATCGATTCCCAATTTCCTGAGAAACTGCCATACTGATTTCCACAGTGGTTGTACAAGTTTGCACTCCCACCAACAGTGGAGGAGTGTTCCCACACAAAGGGTCTTATCATAAAAAAATGAATTAACCTCAAGTGCCTCACCCAGTAGTACCCACATGCTAGTCTCCAGACACAATGAGTAGCATTGTTCTCAAGACCCAATTGATAGACTGAGTAAGTGGTAGGTGATGGGCCCATTTTAAAAAAGACCTCAATCCAACACAGTAGCCCCAAGTGCTGTTATAAATTCTATGTCACAAATCTTAAAGCCAAGGAAGGCTCAGAAAGGTCCAGTTACTTCCCCAAGATAACCCAGCCAGTGGCAAAGCAGGACTCAGAACCTAGGTCTATTTCTCTTGAAGGAAGAGGCAAGATCTGCTCTTTTCTATGACCTTATTGAAATAGAATTTTATACACCATAGGCATTTTCATATTTACTACGTGTTTTTACTATATTTTCCTGTCCAGACATCACAGTTAAGCCAATATACGTAGAGTGAACAGAATTCAAAGCCTGCAGAGCCTTTGACATCTGGCAGAGCTCCTGGTCCCATGGGACATCCACACTCTCACAAGAATCAGACCACATCATTATGACAAAAGCCAGTACCGGCAGCCTATGCAATCTCCACTCCCCACCAACGGGTTGATATGTAACAATTTCCCATCAGCACAAACTCAGTCTGGACTTTCAGCTGCCAGATCAATATTGGGAAGTGGAGCTATGAAGCTGTGACTCAGGACTGTATTGATTTAATCAGGTGAATCAATTATTCTCTACTGGTGCCATTGTATGTGGGACTCTTTGTTTGGCTGTTTCACAGCAGAAGGGAAACCAGCTCTGGTATGAGCATCCAAGTCATTGTAAAGAGAGGTCTTTAAACCTCAAAATCTTAAATTCAATCACGGGAAATTTTTCTTGTTCACATACACCAGTTACTGTAAGCCACAAATGTCACCTGGATCCCAAAGGACCTGAAGTTGCCAGCAGAGGTGAGGTCTATGGCGACCTTGGGCCTTGCTTCTGGGATCTGTCAGCTCAAAATCCAGCTCCTGTTCCAACGGGAATAAATAAGAGACAGTCTATTCTGAGCTGAACGTGAGTGAGCCGGAACCAGGAGCAGGCATTCAGATGACCCCACATGCTTCAGATGACCCCACATGCTGGCCAGCAACTTTACAGCTGACACCCCAGCTGCTAAATGAAGGGATTTTTTTTTTTTTTTTTTTTTTTGGTTTTTTGTTAGAGACAGGGTTTCTCTGTGTAGTTTTGCGCCTTTCCTGGAGCTCACTTGGTAGCCCAGGCTGGTCTCGAACTCACAGAGATCCACCTGCCTCTGCCTCCCGAGTGCTGGGATTAAAGGCGTGCGCCACCAACGCCCGGCGAAGGGATTTTAATAAAGGCTTAAGCTCAAGAAGTAAGAGAATGTCAGGTGCTTAGAGGAAAGCAAGGCATACCCAGGAGTGTGGGTGTGGGCTTCTCAAGGGAAAGTCGTGATTAATTGTTTCATCATTAACCAGATACACCGTTTTTGGTGGCTCTTAAATTACATCTCAAGAGGCTACTCAGAAATACCTCTCTCTCTCTCTCTCTCTCTCTCTCTCTCTCTCTCTCTCTCTCTCTCTCCTCTCTCCCTCTCTCTCTCTGTCTCTTACTCTGTTTTTCTCTCTTTCTCTCTCTCCCTCTCTGTGTCTCTCTCCCTCTCTTTCCCTCTGTGTGTGTTTCTCTCTCTCCCTCTCTGTGTGTTTCTCTGTCTCTCTCTCTCTCCGTCTTTCCCTCCCTCTCTTTCTTTCTCTCTCTGTTTCTCTCTTTCTCTGTTTTTTTCTCTCTGTGTCTGTCTCTGTCTCTCTCTGTGTGTCTGTCTCTGTCTGTGTCTGTCTGTCTGTCTCTCTCTCTCTCTCTCTCTCTGACAGTGAATAGAATTATAATCTGACAAAATATAACCAGGAGCCACTAGGGCTACACAGGGGGCCTAGTACATGCATTTCCCCGTGACTATGGTTTCTGGTGACATTTCTAGAAAGTTACAGGTTTACAACTAGGAAGGGAGAAAAACTGCCTTAGGCAGTTGTTAATTGTGCTGGAGTTCTCACTTCTCTGCTGCCCACAGGCTTCAACTGGATTTCTAGATAAGGTGCCCCAGTCCCATCTTGTGTCCCTAAAACTTTCCCTGCCTGTCTTAGTCACTTTTCTTTTTTTTTTGCTGTGAAGAGACACAGGACATGACCAGGGCAACTGTTATCAAAGAAAGCATTTAATTAGAGGCTTGCTTATAGTTTTGGAGGGTTCGTCTATGATCATCATGGTGAGAAGCAGATTGGCATGGTGCTGTAGCTGTAACTGAGAGCTTTACATCCTGATCCACAGGCAGTAGGCAGAGAGAGAGGGAGAGAGAGGGAGAGAGAGAGAGAGAGAGAGAGAGAGAGAGAGAGAGAGAGAGAGAGACTGGCCTGATGTAGGCTTTTGAAACTGCAAACTCCACCCCCAGAGACCCAAGGCACACCTAATCCTCTCCAAGCAGTTCATCAACTGGAGACTAAGCATGCAAATATAAGAGCCTATAGGAGCCATTCTTGTTCAAACCACCACACTGTCTTCTATCCAGCCTCACCCATGTCAATTCTCACCAGACCCACCACTGGGCAAGTGACCACATTTCACCACAAGCCTGTGTGTCTGGAACTCAGAACCTTCACTGGATGACCCAAGTCCTAAACTATCATCCAGTGGCCACTATCATCACAGCTGTCACGGTGACAGCCAAGGTAGCTCCCCTGGTCTCTGTCGTGACAACCCGAGCGTTGTACATTTTCTACACCCATTTTTCTCAGTCTTTTAGGCTTTCATGTCTCCTCTCATTGCCAACCCTAGACCATCCCAGCCCTGGATCATCCTTGGTGCTGGACCATCCCCAGCCCTGGACCATCCCATCCCTATCCCCAGACAATCCTCAATCCCATCCACATCCTAGACCTTTCCCAACCCTGAACTATCCCCATCCAGACCATTGCCAAGACTGGACCATCCTCATCCCTGTACCATTCCCATCCTTGTACCATTATCATCCCTGGGCCATCCCTAACCTTGGACCATACTCATCCCTGGACGATACTCATCCCTGGCTGGGTCATCATGTGCTACACAGGCTTTTCTCATTGTTGTAAGAAGCCCAGATGGGGAAGGTCTTTCAGTCTTCCTCTGCTACCTGGCTTCTTCCATGTGTTGACCTTGCTGTTACTGTCTCCCCGACCCTCCTTCTTCATGTGTCTACACATCCTTCCCATCGTGTTCTTTTGATCCAAAGCCTCCAGAGCCACTTTCTGTTGCTTGGAACCAGGGTTGTCAAATTTGCACCAACCTGGGAGAAACAGACAGATGGGGGCTGTCCTCCAGACTTTTCCTACAGGGAAGGGAGGCCGGACTCAGCCTGAGCTCAACTCTACTGTAACAAAGGCTGAAGGAGTCTTTAAAAGCTAAGGCTGGGGTGTGGGGCAGGGATTTCCTGGACCATGTCTTTACTCATTGGCCTTGTTTCATTTTGCTTAACAGACCAAAATAAAATGAGTTTCGAGTTTCATTGTGATATTTGCAAACATACTATTAGACAACTTTGTTCTTATTTGCCGCTCCCAGGCCTCCCGTCTTCCAGGTCTTTTTCCTCCCCCAGATATTCTCCCCTTCTGCTTCCATGACGTGTTTCTGTTGATCTACCCTGTGCCTCTATTTGTTCCTCCTTTCATGTGCAGGTGTGTGTATGTGCACATGTGCAGAGGTGAGGTGGGGGGATCTAGATTCTGCATATGTGAGAAAGCATACAGTATTTCTCTTTCTGATTCTGGCTTATTGCTTTTAGCCTTCTAATCTAATGATGTCCAATTCACTCCATTTATCTGAGACTCTCATAATCTTGATCTTTAGAGTTAAATGTGCTTTCAAGCTTTGAAGGTAAATGTCTCCTGTCCTGTGATTCAGAGAGAGGCCTCTGCACCCACGATGGTCTCTTTATTTTTCCCACCGGGACTGGAATGGGCTTTACTTTCTTAGATGGGTCCCTCTCTGCAGGATGGCTCCAGGTCCTTAAGAAGAATCTTAGGTTGTAAAAAGGAAAAGAGGCTTTTAACCGTGTATTTGCATCTCAAAGGCACAGTGGAGGTGAACAATGACCGACTTCCTAGAGTAAAAGCTGCTGGTTAAATGCTCTAAAGCCCCTAAGGCCAGAGTGAGAAGGGTGGAGGCGTGGTTACAGCTTTGTTAAAGAGAAGGGAGTGGGGTTGAGGGTGGAAGCAGCTGGAGACACTATAGCCCTGTAAATCTGCCCTGGCTGAACTTCATTCCCTCATGGGGCTGTCTGCACCCTCTGTGACAGTCAGCTTTACAATGCCGTAAGAAACATCTGAGAGAAATAAACTTCAGAGTTCACAAATGTGTTCAGCTGTCTGTCTTGTTTCGGGGCTGTGGCGAGGCAGATCAGGGTTGGGGCAAAGCAGCTTGCCCCATGCAGTCAGCAAGGCAAGAGAGAGGCAGGGGTGAGGGTGGAGAAAGGGACCATGACAGGATACAGCCCCAAGCACTCAGTTCCTTCAGCACGGCCCCACCTCCTTTCTCTGTCTCCTTTCAGTAACCCATCGAATTAGACAGAGGTCCTGGTCAGAGTCCTTATGACCCAATCACATCCCCAAACCTCACCTCTGAACACTACTGTGATTGAGATCAAGCCTATAAAACGTTAGCCTTTGTCAGGGGTATTTCGGGTCCTAACTGTGACACCCTCTATAACAATGATTCTCAACCTTCCTAATGCTGAGACCCTTTAATACAGTTCCTTACGTTGTGGTGACCCCCAACTATAAGATTATTTCATTGTTACTTCATAACTTAATTCTGCTACTGCTATTAATCATTATGTAAATATCCAATATGCAGGATATCTGATATGTGACATGCCCCAAAGGGCTTTCAAGCCACAGGTTGAGAACCACTGATCTATAGAATGATGCTAAAATCTTGAATGCTTCAGTGCTTCATTGGCTGTATGTTATTGATGATGTATTACCTCCTGAAAGCTCGTCTGATTACATCGCATCTCCAACTGATTGCAGAATGTCCCTGCAGGAGATGTGGCTCCTGAGATGCATCTTTTAAAACAAACAGCTATTTGTGGACGGTCCTCTCAATTTTAAATTTATGAAACACATAAAGCCAGAGGTGAGATGCCATCTTCTTACTATCTGGATCGTTTTACGTCAACTTGACACAAGATAGCCAACTGGGAAGAGGCCAGATTGGTCTGTGGGACATTTTCTTGATTAATGATTGATGTGGGAAGACCCAGTTCACTGTGGATAGTACCACCCCCTGGGAAGGTGGTGCTGGGTGCTATAAGAAATCAGGTTGAGCTGGGCGGTGGTGGCACATGCCTTTAATCCCAGCACTTGGGAAGCAGAGCCAGATGGATCTCTGTGAGTTCCAGGAAAGGCATCAAAGCTACACAGAGAAACCCTGTCTCAAAAAACAACAACAAAAAAAACAAACAACAACAAAAAGATATCAGGTTGTGTAAGTCATGAGGAGCAAGCCAGTAAGCAGCATTCTTCCTGTGTCCTCTACTTCAGCTCTTGCCTCCAGGTCCCTGCCTCAGCTTCCCCAGTGAAGGACTGCAAGCTGTAAACTGAAATAAACCCTTTCTTCCCCCGAGTTGCTTTTGGTCATAGTGTTTTATCACAACAACAGGACCCTAACTAAGACACCATACGCACCCAGCATACAAAGTTCGAACACATGCAAAAGAGTCAACGCTCCTGAACATAATGAAGGACAGTGAGATCTATAAGGAATCGCTATCCCACAGATACTGTAAAGTAGAGCTAGGACTGTAAAGGAAGATCCTTCATTAAGACTAAAGACTGGGGTGCTGAGAGAGCTCTTTGCTCTGCAAGCTTGAGGACCTGAGTTCAAATCCCCAGCTCTCATGTAAAACGCAGGCAAGGCTACATGTGCCGGTAACCCCAGCGTTGGTAGAGCTGAGGCAGGGAGATGCCAAGAGCTCACTAGCCGGCTAGCCTAGCCGAACAACAAGGTCTGGTTCAGTAAAAGACACTGTCTCAGAGGTAGCAATGCAGAGTTATTGGGGAATATATCTGACATCTTGCACATGCACATGCATGCAATATGCAAACCACACACAGACACACACAGACACACACTTACAGACCCAGAAATAATTCCCAGTGGCTCCCAGTTCTACATTTCTGAGTGGAGAAAGCATAAAAAACAAAAACAAACAAACAAACAAAAAAAAAAGCGTTTCTACAGCTGAGTTGCTTTCCTATCTGGACAATTTGGAGATACAAACTCTGTATTTGATTCCATGTTGGTTCTCTCTTTAGATTCAGTATGATAGTGTGGCTATTGATATAGTTATCTCCAGGTCTCAACACCACTGGTGTTCACTCCATTGCATAGAAAGCAGAAGCATCAATATCTCTTACAGGAGACGGAGCCTCACGGGCTCTGTAGAAGCCCCGTGGTTTAGGAGATAGGTTCTGAATCTCTTGAATGGACCTTGTGTAGCTGACCAATCATCCACAACACTACATTTGAGCTCTGTGAGACCTTACCAAATATTCTAACAGCCAAATCAATCCTTCAGTTCTATCTCAACCCAGCATTTTCCTGGTCACACGTTGCTTCTTTGCTTGGGAACCATTTTAATGTTAACACAGACGTCAGTCAAAAGAGAGGCAGAGAACCAGAGTCCTGGCTTCCTTTCCCAACACTTTCCCCTCATTTGACTCTTTCCTCCAGCAAACCTCACAGCACCCTGTTTGTATGAGAATGGCTCTGGCTAGATTGCCAACTGTTCACCCACCTGGCTACCCACACGCCTGCAGATGGGACAGGATGCTGAATTCCTGTAGATTTGTAGTGAGGTTCCCCCTTCTCTGTTCCTAATCATTTCTCCTCACTCACCCCTGAACTCCCTGTGCCAGATGTCAATGACAGTGCATTCAAGGGGACCTCAGCATCCCTCACACACCACTCAGAGTCCTTCCAGCCTCTGCTTCCACTTCTCCAAGCCAACTCCCAAATTCTTAGTTTTCTATAGCAGTAACACCCCACTTTCTTGTGCTAAATTATTTGTTTGTTTGTTTGTTTATTGCTTCTCAACAATCCTCCTAAAGAAGATGAAACTCTAATTGCACCGCGCCATCATTTCTGGAACACCTTCGTACGGTGCTTGCCTGTAGCTCGGCGTCTTCAGTGGAGTGGTTGGACAGAGCTGAAGTCATCTCAGTTTTACCAGCAGGTTTGCGATCTTACCCACCTGCACTGGAAAGAACGAGCTGCCATGTTCTTAGCTTCCCTGGGAAGAACTCTGCACATGTCACCAGGAAATGATCTATGGCCACAGCCAGGGAGGACTTTGCCAACAGCATTCTCAGTTCAGACCTGGCTGGGAGCAGAGCTGGGGAGTGATGTCTGGGGGAAGATGTGTCGGTTTGGGCATCTGCTGCCTGAGTGAATAAAAAGCAAACAAAAGAACTCTTTGGAATGAGAGGAAAGCATCACCAAGGGGTAACTAGGTCTTCAGGCAGGTGTCCCGCTGGGTGCTATCTGCAGAGCTTGCCCTCCCTCCGTGCTGGCCAGGGATGTCCTTACTCCAGTGTTATGGAAAGGCATGGAGTATATAGGCAGCTTTTCCTAAGGTGCCATCACCAAGGCTTTTGGGAGGAAACAGATGCCCACGCAGATTGGGCAATTAGAAGACAGTTAAATAAGGGAGCCCTTTACAAGACAGAGATATTTAACATGGCCAATACGAAGAGACGGATGAGAGGGGAGGGGAAGGGAGGGGAGAGAGGACCAGGGAGCATGGATGAACAGTAAAACACAAGCTAAGTGCACACATAATCTAAAAATCATAATATTCACACACAGAGAAAAAAATGGCAATTTTTAAATTTTATTTAACTTACAGTCTCAGAGTATTTAATGTGGACTCTAACAGCTAACATGGCTACCACCATGGTGCTAAAAATGCTTTAAGAAACTGATAATGCAAAATAACGAATCTGACTCTCAAGAAAGAGTCAACAGGGTCTTCTTAAGAAGGAAGGATATACATGCATTTTAAAAGAACTTAATCTTAAAATACATTCCCACCCCATCCCAGACCTACCCTGCTTCAGTGAGCAATGTCTCCATGGTCCATGTGAATGAGTTGTCTGGTTAGTGAAGACCTTAGGCATCTCTTGAGCATTGAGAGGAAAGGCAGAGGAACTTTCTAGAATCAGAACAGGGTGGCTGCATGAAGTGGGTGTCTCTCAGAAGCTGTGACCTTTGGTGGGGAAGTAGTGTTTCCAGTGCATCAAAGACAGGGAACTGGGGATCGCAGGACCCAGCTCCAGGTTTCCTATCACCCTTTCTCTCAGCTGTCTCTTCTGGGCGGGAACCAAACAGGAACCCAGAGGACAGGACAGGGAAGTAGTGTCTCGTGCACGAAGACCAGCCTCCTCGGTATACAGAGAGTATGCAGAGGGTCGGAAACTGACCCAAAGGGCAAGTGGAAGATGCTTAGCACTCCCTCTGAGTGGAGAGACCACTACTCACACAAGAGATAAGCACAGGGGCCAGAAAGGTAGAAAAGACGCTAGCTGGATCCTTAGCAGTAGGACGGGGGTATCAGAGGATGTGCAGGCCTGTGCATATGGCCAGCCGTCCTAAGAGCTCCTCCCACTCTGGACTCCCCGTGGATGCAGGCCATGCCTGGCCTCTACCCCCACACAGATGAGAAGAGCACCGAACCCTGGATGGCAGAGCTGCAACTACGAATCACCAATCCTAATTTCACTGTCAGAAAAAATCCCTCTATAAGGTGAGGGGCGAGGGCTGGGAGGAGAGGGAAACCACCCGTTAGCTTCTCAGGATGGGCGGGGAAAGTGTTCACTCCAGAAAACAAAAGAAAGCATCAAGATCAATACTGACTCTGAAAATTGTGTTTGTTTGTTTGTTTGTTTGTTTGTTCGTTCGTTTGTTTTCGAGACAGGGTTTCTCTGTGTAGCCCTGGCTGTCCTGGGATTCATTCTGTAGACCAGGCTGGCCTCGGACTCACAGAGATCTGCCTGCCTCTGTCTCCCACGTGCTGGAATTAACGGTGTGCACCATCACCCACTGCCCAGCAAATTATGTGTGTTTCTGTTCTTGTGAGGGAATGTGCTTGTTGCTGTGGTCAGCTCACACCATGGGACGCCTTCAGGAATTCAGACCACTGGGGAGAACACGGACACTCCTGACAGCTCATCTGTTCACACCCTGGACCATTTGTAAATATCCAGCGGGGGTAGTGATGGAACTGCTACACACACACACACACACACACACACACACACACACACACATTTCTCAGTTGAAAAAAATAAAATAAAACTTACTAAGTTACATATCACATCATACACCACAGAGAAAAAAATTATTTCTGTTTTCAAAAGAGACATCCATAGAAAAGGTCACAAAAATAACAATAAAATGTCCCAGAAATGGGACAATGAGAGGATATGTTTTCTTTTTCTTCCTTGGACACCACAGTTAAACATTTTGAAAGGACTTTCACTTTTAGTTCCGTGTACTTGTGGGTGTCGGTGTGTATTGGAGTCCAGATGCCTGCAGAGGTTGGCGCAGGCAGATCCTCCTGGAACTGGAGTTACAGGTGGGAATGAACCACCACCAGACAGGTGCTAGGAACTGAACCCAGGTCTTCTGGAAGAGCAGCCAGGGCTCTCAACTGCTGAGCTATTTCTCCAGCCCTGACACTAAACATTTTTGACAGTGAACATATCTTGATTTTTACAACTTGAAGCAAACACACAGACAAACAAAACCCAGATAGTTCTCACTTCCCTTAAGATTGCTTACCATGTGGTCATCTTAATACAGGGTCTGCCAACACCGGATCTGACATTCAGGTCTCCCCAAACACCAAGGGCACACCTCCTAAACCCCTGAATTCCAAGGAGGGTTTTGATAGGAAGATGTTCTTTTTTGTTCATGTCATGGTTTAGCAGTGTTTCGTCCCTCCAACCAAGAGGGATCTCAAACTGACTGTTTTGACAATCCCCCCCCCAAACATTCTATCGTTTTTCAAAGGTGCTAAGAATCCAGCCTACATACACCACATTTTGAGTAATTACATTTGTTAATGCGCGATAACAACTTCAGCCAGGTGTGACCTTAACTGCTAAGCATTCTATCACCCCAATCAAGATAATTATTCTCTCACTCGATGAAAGGCTCAAATTACCCAAACACATTAGAAGTGAAACACAGGAGTGGAAATGGAGGAGAGAGATGTACCACTTCCTTCCTGACAGGTTCTTTCTGTTAGGGCCCCTTGTGCCAGAGCCAAAGGCTATAACATTTCTTGGGAGACTGTCTAGTTTTATGTTTTATTTAGATTTATTTATTTTAAATTTATGTGTATGGACGTTTTGCCTGCATGTATGTATGTACATCACATGTGTGCAGTTCTCTTAGAGGCCAGAAGAGGGTGTCAAGTCCCCTGGAACTGGAGTTACAGGTGGTTGTGAGTTCCCCAGCTCCTGGATTTGTGCTGTATTAGAGAGTCATGGAAAGGACTTAGGATATTGCTGTCAGCATTTAAGAAAAAATGAAATGGTCATATTCTAGCTGTGATATGTAAATAAGTTGCTAATCTTACGTCTGGGCTATCATACTTGGGGAAATTGTTCTAAATCTCAAAATGTTCCACAATTCCATGGCTCAGATGCTGGATCAGGATCCTCCCTGGTTAATTTTTTTTCAAAAGAAATTATCACTCCATCAACTTGAAGGCCCCTCAAGCCTTTGGATATGTTTTTCCTATATTCCACTTGACTATGAGAGATGTGCAGTATCCAGTGTTCAGCTATAAACACCCTTATGTTGTGGGTGTTGTTTTACCTGGACGGAACTGAGATTCTGTGTAATGTAACAACTCATTCCTCAGTTCAATCTGTTTGGAGAATTAATGAACATGGTGAAAGTTATTCACAGCCCACTGGAAGTAATCTTTCTTTAAATGTTAGCTCTCCTGGTCCAAGGCCATGGACTGTCAACATTGAGCCCAATGCCTGCTCTCAGCATAGAGTTGAGGGGGATTTAAAAGCTGAGTTGTACAAGCACAAGAATTGTAGAGCTAAAATGTTAGATTTGCTTTACAGATTAGGAAGGAAGTGGCATTTCCTGTGCATGCGGAAAGAAGAAGGGCTTAGTAAATGGAGTCCCCAGGCTAGAGAATGTGTCTGCGTCAAAAGTTGCTCTTTTCATCCATAACAATCCTCATCCTGACATCGTTCTCTTTTCTTGGAAGAGGGGTGTCAGGAAAGACAGGCGGTGGGCAGGGGATTTAGAAAGTTGCACATGACTCCATAGAAGTCACAATGAGCAGGATCTTCTCTAAGTGGCTTCCTCCACATCTGTCCTCCCCAACTCCCCCCTGCCCTCCTTCTCCTTTACTTCCTGCCTTCTTCCTTCTCTACTTCTTGCCCTCTTCTTTTACTTCCCACCTTCTTCTTCCTCTACTTCCTGCTTCCTCCTGTATTCCCTGTCCTCTTCCTCTACTTCCTGCCCTCTTCTTTTACTTCCCACCTTCTTCTTCCTCTACTTCCTGCTTCCTCCTGTATTCCCTGTCCTCTTCCTCTACTTCCTGCCCTCCTCCTTTTCTTCCTGCCTTCTACCCCCTC
>CABHPH010131442.1:0-20023 GCA_902168325.1 Peromyscus nudipes
GCTTCTTTGTCATCATTATTACATTTGTATATTTCACAGCTTCGAACACCCTGACTGACAGGCTTGGGTAAGCAACTGGCAATCCTAGGTTTGTTCTGAAGGACTGGGAATCTCCTGCTGGGGCCCTTGGAGTAAATCCTAAAGGAACCAGGGTGGAGATAAGGCTGCAAATGTCCTTTCTAGCTAGCTGTCTCTTGGTCACTTACACATCTTGGGGGGAGGGGCACACTTGGCTTGTGCGTACATCTCGCTTTCAGATTTAAACTCATGACAGGCTTAACCCAAAAATATGGCACTTAACAGAGACGTTCACTATCAATACTTAAGGAACTTGAATCTTCTAAACAAAATGTTTTGAACTCCATCATTTTACCTTCCCTTAGAGAAGTGTCCTGAACAGCCAGCCAAGTTAATGTTCTTGTCTATATTTTTTCACACTTGTGAAATGCTGTGAATGGAAAGAACTTTCATTAATTGTGCAGCATATATTCCATTTTATTCCAAAGCACCCAATGGTTTAATTCAACGAAATGAATTTTTAAGAAAGAAACTTCAATTTTAAAACTACTCATAATTTACAGCTTAACAATGTATATTTAAACCATCTGAAGATGAAAACCACGTCTGCTTTCCATCTCAAAATACATTTGAAAAGAATTTTCACTAGTGGGGTTGAAAGTTTATATGCTAATACAGATGAGGGAATTACTTTAATTCAATAAAAGCCTGGAGAGTTACGCCAAATAGATGCTTACTGGTATAATCAGTTAATAAAGTTATAGCGGACTTTTATTTCATGTGGGTACTTTTTTAGAGACTGGTTTAACCAATGAAACGCACACACACTTTCTGAATGCTAAGCCATTAGATCCCATGGAAACTAATAACCATTATGAAACTGAGTGATGGGCTACACAAGCAAGGTGGAGGAGCCTCTCCTGGTAGGCATCAAGGAAGTTCAGGAATGTTGGAGCTGTGTGAGACCTCAGGGATGACCTATCCAGGCATGCCATTTACTAGCAAAGACACCAATTTCAGAGAAACTGATCTAACGCAATACTACTCAATCTGTCTCTAAAGGTAAATCCTAGCAGCATACTAATAGAATTATCCAAGAGATGGTCTTGGATAATCTTTTAACTTGAATAAACAAATAACTCATAACTTACAAAAATATCCAGTGTTCACCTAGATACAGCACCAAATACTGCCTAACTATTTAAAAGGCCCATCATCCTGAGAATACTTGAGTTCAACCCATTCACTTAAGTTTATTGGAAATCTTGTACAGGAAACACGTATCTTAGATGCCGTAAATGATTTTAAGAACTAACCACAGGAAGGAAGAACAAGGTTGGGAAGAAAAGGACCGTTTCTGTTAACCCCAAACTAGCTGTCATAACACTGTTTAAGCCTCTGTAAGTGCTTCTGTCCCTACCATTCAGTGAGTAGTTCTTTGAGTTGGAGAACATATCTTTCATTTGTTTTGTTTTGTTTGTCTGTTTTGTTTTTTGAGACAAGTTTTCTCTGTGTAACAGCCCTAGCTGTCCTGGAACTCACCCTGTAGACCAGGCTGGCCTCAAACTCAGAGACCTGCCTGCCTCTGCCTCCTGAGTGCTGGGGTTAAAGGCATGCACCACTGCCGGCCTGGCTAGAGAACCTGTCTTGTTTACTGATTTATCTCCCTGAGTTCTTTCCATAAATGGCATCTGTTTAGAAAATGCTTCTTGTTTATAGCCTGACCTTTCACATACCATTTCAAATGTCACTGATGTGTGTCCAGCTAACCTTTGTATGAATAACAAGCAAACATATAAAACAAGGATTTATCAAGTGCCTTCATATCACTTGAAGGAAAAACACACCGCAAAGACATTCATTTTTTTTTAAACGTTGAGTATTTTTTATCGTGTATTCATATTTTTTCTCCGAGAGAGTTAAGTCTCATTTTGAAACATAGTCATCAGCACACAGGCTAAAGCCATCCCGCTGGGATTCAGTAGATGAGGCGGCAATCTCCGTTGAAGATGAATGTTTGGGCTCTGGGTGCTTTTGTTAAGTTGGACTCAGTTGAGAGGGGGAAGTTCCTGAAAAGGTTAAGGAACAGAGAGGGCTCAGCTGAGGTCTCTAGAGACAGAGATCTGTTGACGGGTATTTATTTAGTCTATTTAGAGTAGAACGTCGGGTGGGATTTGGACGTGATGTAGGGAAGCTCTGCAGAGTCAGCCAGAAGAAAAGACATGGAAGGCACATGGGGTCTGCTACACTTGGGATGGGGATTCAGGCACCATTTGCAATATGAGTTCTGAATGTGTGGCCCCTGCTTTTCCCTGGGCCTATACACTTCGTGGCATCTTCCCTGACTCCCCAAGTTACTGTAACACAATGTTTCTCAACCTATAGGTCGTGACCCCTTTGGGGTTGAACGATCCTTTCACTGGGGTCACAATAGCAGATACTATGTATATTAGAGATTTACTTTACCATTTGTAACAGTAGCAAAATCACAGTTATGAAGTAGCAATGAAAATAATTTTATGGTTGGGGGTCACCACAACCTGAGGAACTGTATTAAAGGGTTGCAGTGTTAGGAATGTTGAGGACCACCGCTTTACTACTAAAGCCTTGCCTGGCACTTGACATCTCTCCACCCACCAAAGTGCCTATCAGGTAACCAGTAACATAAGTAAATCACTGAGCATAAGGACACAAAGGATTTCTGCTCCCTTGTGTGGTAGGTAGCTCAAACTCTTGTAATGGTGTCAACTACACCTCCCATAGACACCCAGGAACCTGGACTACGCTCTTTAAATATCATCTGTTTTTGCTGGCCTTCCCTCCCTCACCAAACTCTGCTACTGGACAGTATTGCCGCCCTGTGAGCAGGAGGATCCCATTTCCTGCTCCAGCCCCTCCCAAGACACTGCTTCTTAATGACAAGTTCTATCCTGAAATAGAATGCTAGGGACTTTCAGTTTGCAAATGACAAAGCTAAAACTGCCTTCAAGTGGCTGATGGCCTGGGCCATAAACAAGGAATCTGATTGGGATTCCTAAAAGTCTAATGCCATGGACCAGTGACGCCAATGGACATTTTTAGAATAATAGGTGAGCAGTGTCATGGGATTACAAAGAAACCAGTCCTGTTAAAGAACAGCTACTAAAATATTTTTAAAATGAAATTGTCACATAGCAGCATAAATGGTTTTGTTCTTTAGAGAAAGGGTCTCATGGAGCTCAGACTGGCTTGGTCTCAGTGTGATGTTCTTAAACTTCTGATCCTCTGTTTCCACCTCCCATGTATTTGGGATTACAGATGTTTGTTACCACCCCTGGTCACTTACGTTTTGTTGAGACAGGGTCTCAATCTGTAGCCTGAGCTGTCCTGGAACTCGCTCTGTAGACCAGGCTGGCCTCTAACTCACAGAGACCTTCCTGCTGGAATTAAAGGCGTGTGCCACCATGCTTGGCCTTCATTCACATTTTTAATTAACAATAATAAGCATGCCCAGTAATATCTGCAATTACAAAGTTATTCTGAGCTCAGATGATATGTCAAGATTTCTGGTATTGCTGTGATGTGGCACAAAATTATCTTTGATTTTTTTTTTTTTTTTTTTTTTTTGAGGCAGAGTCTCAAGCTGTGTCCCAGCATCCATGGGCATGGCCACCGAGGGCGACTGCCAGCCACAAGCGCCGGTGCATAACCAACAATGATATTCTAAGTATTTGAACTTTGTTATCTAATTTCTTCCTCACAAAAGTTTAAGGAAGTAAGTTTTGTGGTCATCACGCCCATTCTGCAGGTGAGAAGACAGTCACTAAGAGACTGACAGAACTGTCAAGGTTATAGCTGCACACTGGACCTGAAGCAGAAGGCAGGAGTCTGGAGTCCATGCTGGCAATCTCAGCTTGCTCTCAGACCTGCTACTAGCAATTGAGATTTTTTTTTTCAATGCATGGAAGATGACTCCCTTCTACAAGACAGTTACCGTTCAGATACAAAAATATAGCAGTCCTGGTAAAACAGTGGTTTGGGGAGCCATCTATTTCTACTCAGCCTGTGGTTTTGTTCCGTCTTCCGTGGGAAGTGGCCTGCATCAAAGACGGCGGCCTGTCATCCTGATCTATACTATATCTATACCATGTGTTACTTGCCAATGCAAGAAGGGAGCCTCTCACTCACTCCTTGGGTCTTCTGTCTTCATTTCCAACCCTGCTCTGGCTGCTAGGTGAGTCACTAGCAACTCTGCCAAGTCTGGAAGATTTGGCAGGGCTCCTCCTCCTCTTCCTCTTCCATCCCCACCTCCTCTCCACTCACCTTCTCCTCCTCTACCCGCTCCTCCTTTCTTTCCGATAAGTAACAAGTTTGACCTGAGCCCTTGCATACACTAGCCATCCTGGTTCAAAGTGGGTGACATCTCGAGTTAGCATTCCCCACGCCCCTTTGCACTTTTCTGTGACTTCTCTCTGAGGGATATGGCAAGAAATACTCGTGAAAGTGCGAAACTTCCAAAATAATAAACCAGATTTTTCAATATCCGTATCTGCCAGTTTGATTCCAAACCAATTTGTTCATTACCATTTTTTTTAAGTCACTAATGTTATTATTTTTCATCTCGGGATTTTTTTTTTCCTTCATGGTTGGTCACCGACAACTCACTCCAAGGAAGAAACCAAACCACCCACTCTTGGGGAGGCTTTTAAAACCTCCGCTTTGGTTAGTGTGAGCCGCTCCTCTGGCCCACAGTGGACTCCAGGGTGGTGATTCACCAGCCAAGATTTGCCATTTGCTATGTTCAAAGACAAAAACCAAATATTTATTTCTAGAGTTCCTTTTGTGAAATCACCTGAATCGCTCGCCTCTATCTCATGATATTTAAAAGGCTGTTTTTAGGAATCAGATGCCAACCTTCGTAAAAAAGAAATAGGCTCTAGATTTGACTAATATAATGACCACACGTGGCTCATCAGTATTTGCAAGGCACTGGGTAAAACACAGACCTCTCACTGTTCCTTACAAACGTTTACAAGGTGAGTGCTCTATGTGGTCCCCATTGTCCTGCAGATGAATACAGTAAATACAGGGAGGGTTAGGCAGTTCACCAATGGCTGGCCCCTGGTGGGTGGAACTGTAATTTAAATCCACGTTTGTCATAATCCAGGGTCTAAATCCTCACTTAATCTCCTGTTTTCAGTGATCAGCAGCAATTCTCAGCAATGCAGCGGACCTCTGGCAAACACAGCTAAAGTACTCGCTTGTCAGCTACACAGTGATTTGCTCAATCCCCATATTAAAGAAAGAACCTTAAGCCACATTTTCCTTTTCTTTAAATTCATTTATCTGATTATCAGATAACTCAGTGGACTTCACCTGTGGCATCTTCACACCTGTGTGCCACACCTACTTTCCACTTCTCCATTGTCCTACCCTGTTACCTTCCTCCCGGCCCCTCTGCACACAATGGTAAGGCCATTTCTTTTTTTTTTTTTTTTGCCTGAGTCTCAAATATACAATTTCCAGGCCGAAGACAGGATTAAGCCTCTGTAAGGAAGCTGGCTGCTTCTGCAGAAAGCTTTGTCATAAATGGACCATTCAGTGTCCTATGAGAGTACAAGAAATTTGCAGGGCTCCAGACATGGAAACTGGACTCTATCAGTATTTTAGTACCATATATTTAAGAAGAACTAAAGGTTACTAGATTTTTGAGGAAACGCTTAACATAAAAGACCAAGAGCAGGCAATTTCTGAGTCAACTCCAAGATAATTCCAGGAATGCAGACAAGGCAAAGGCCCGAGAGAAATAAGGAAAAAGATGCTCAGGGCCAGCGAGATGGCTCATCAGGTAAAATTCTAGTCCCATTTGCCAATGACCTGGGTTCAATCTCTGGAACCCACATGGTGGAATAAAAACACACTCTAGAAAGTTGCCCTTTGACCCCTACAGCTGTGTTGTGACACACGTGTGCATGTACACTGTCTTAGTTTCTAATGCTGAGAAAAGACATCATGACCACAGCAATTCTTATAAAGGAAATAATTAATTGGGTGGCTTACAGTTCAGAGGTTCAGTCCATTATCATCATGGTGGGACATTGTGGTGTACAGGCAGACATGGTACTGGAGAAGGAGCTGAGAATTCTATATCTTGATATGCAGGTTACAGGAAGTGAACTGAGACACTGGGTGTATCTTGAGCATAGGAGACCTAAAGCCCGCCCCCACAATGACATACTTCCTCCAACAAGGCCACACCTACTCCAATGAAGCCACACCTCCTAATGGTGCCACTCCCAGTGAGCTTATGGGGGCCAATGACATTCAAATTATCACACACACACAACAAATAAACACAGTTGGTTTTTTTGTTTGTTTGTTTGTTTTTTGTTTTTTCGAGACAGGGTTTCTCTGTGTAGCTTTGCGCCTTCCCTGGAACTCGCTTTGGAGACCAGGCTGGCCTTGAACTCACAGAGATCTGCCTGTCTCTGCCTCCCAAGTGCTGGGATTAAAGGCATGCGCCACCACCACCCAGCGGTTTTTTTTTTAAAGGCAAGGTATGAGGGTGTAGTGGCACATGTCTTTAATTATGGAGGCAGGCAGATCTCTGTGAATTTTGAGACCAGTCTGGCCTACCTACTGAATTCCAGGACAGCCAGAGCTATGTAGTGAGACCCTGTCTTGAAAACAGAAACAAAAACAAAAAAAAAAACAGAAAGAATAAGGTACTCATGAGATTGAAAGACATGAAGAAAGGGTATGGGATCAGTATTCCTAGCAGCAACCACGGGGAACTTGAAGACAAACAGTTGAAACTTTAAAATTCTGGAAGATAATTTCTAAGTAGGACTCTATGCCTGTCTAACGCTACATAAAATACAAAGATTTTTCAATTGAGCAAGGACTCAAGGTAATTTACCTCCCATATGTCATTTCCCTCAATCTCCAAGGAGATGTTGGATGCCACTGAAGTAAGTACACCAAGAAGAGAATGGGGACCCAGCACCAGAGAAAAAACAAGGGGCATGCCAGGACGGTGGCGAAGTTAAGGACCCGAGAAGCAGGTTGGACAGTGACAGTCCAGGCTTGGGCAGCAGACAGAAGTAATGGCAACAGGCAAACCGGGAGCTACAGGTGGCCACAGATGGTTGGGTATGTCAGAGAGGTTTCAGGAACCAAAGTTGCTCCAGGAAAGAAAGGGAACTGTAGATGAATTTCTAAATGGTCTTATTAAATAAAAAAAAAAAAAAATGGAGCCAGACATAGGGGTGAAAGCCTTAGAGATCAGGGAAATAGGGAAAGCCACCAGCCAACCTTACCTCACCAACTCGGCAGCTTCCAAATGCATGTTACTTCCTGTCTACCTGCACCTTTATTGCCTTGCTGTTCTGCCCTCTCATTGGCTCTTAGCCCAGCTACTACACTTCCTCTTCCTACACAGGTCCGTCACTTTCTGTCTGTCTGTACAGACCTCCAGGTCTCTATGGTTGGTACTGGGATTAAAGGTGTGTATCACCACGCTTGGCTCTGTTCCCTAGTGTGGCCTTGAACACACAGAGATCCTGCCTGCTAAGGGATTAAGGATGTGTGCTACCGCTGCCTGACTTCCTTGTTTACTTAAAACGGCTGGCCTTTTCCCCCTGATCTCCAGGCCGACTTTATTTATTAACATACAAATAAAATATCACCACAGGGAACCAATGCACATGTAGATGAGACAGGGTCATATTTATGTTCACAACAATGCAATTAACACTAATGTCACTTGAAATAGTAATATAACCATATTTGAGGCCTGCTACCCGGAAGGGAACATGTGACCGCAAAGAGGAAGAGGGGGAGATGGGTTTATAACCTCATCTTTCGGAATAGGAGGTTGTTGAGCATCAGTTATGAGATGAATGTAAGAGTCAGATGGATGAGGGTCCAAGTGCCAACTTCATCCCTGCGCTGGTGGTCCTGGGTTCTATAAGAAAGCAGGCTGAGCAAGCCATGAGGAGCAAGCCAGTAAGCAGCACCCCTCCATGACCTCTGCATCAGCTCCTGCCTCCAGGTTCCTGCCCTGCTTGTGTTCCTGTCCCGACTTCCTTCAATAAAGAACAGCAACCTGGAAGTGTAAGGCAAATAAACCCTTTTCTCCTCCAATCATCTTTTGGTCATGATGCTTGGTCGCAGCACTAGAAATCCTAACGAAGACAAATTGGTACTGGCGTAGTGGGGTATTGTTGTGACAGACCTGACCATGTTCTGGGTGTTGAGTGTTGAGAGCTCAGTGGGCTGTTCTGTTGAAGCTTGGAAGATCAGAATGTTGAGAGCAGCACAGAGGATGGGGGCCTGGCTTATGAAGTTTTAGAGGGAAATTGACTCTATCAGGGCCATTTGCTATTTTGAATTAAGATTCTGGGCAGCTGGGGCTGAAGAGTCAGCTGTGATTAAGGAAAGACCAACACCACTGAAGTGCAACCTTTGTGTTACTGGGACAATCAATGCCGGTTGGCTGGAGCTAAGAAATTAGTGGTGATTAAGAAGAGACCAGCTTCACACTGAGGCGAAATCTTCTGGGAAGTGTTTCCTGAGAGCACAGAGAAGCTGTGTTCCAGAGACGGCCAAGGTTATACCCGGTGCTGGCAGCCGGGCTTGGTCATGGGTAGGAGTCACCCAGGTGATACTGGTTTTGAAGGGATGAAGGGGTCATGGAGAGCAGCCGAGACTTGGCACTGTGAGAGAGGCCATTGGTGAAGGTGCAGCCTCAGTGGCAGCTGAAGGCCCAGGACTGAAGGGGTCAGGCAGAGAAGTTGAGGCGTGGCACCGTGAAGAGAGCCTATGAGAAGTTACTGGTGAAAGTGCAGCCCAGTTGCAGACCCCAGCATTTTGGAGATGCCAGTACCATGGGATGACCACCAAGAGCAGCAGCAGCAGTGGAGCGGAGCCAGCCGGAGCCTCGAAGACAAGCTGTGTGTGCTGCAGAGGACGGAGCCAGAGAAGTGACCCAGGCCCTTTGGAGTCCAGAACATTGTGAGTAGATCCCAGACAATGGACAGTTGGAATTTGGTTTTGCTTTGATTTGATTCTGCCCTGATTTTTCTCTCTTGAAATAAGTATTTGGTTTATTTTTCATTTTACTAGAGTCCACAATTGAGAGACTTTGAATTTTAAAAGACTTTAGATTTTTAAAAGAAATTGGCTATTTTAAAGGGATTGAAATTTTAATGCATTTGATTTTGCAAAGACTGTGGGACTTTTTAAAGTTATTTATGTTTTTAATTTGAGATCTTGGGGATGAATAAGAAAGGAAGGGTTGTGGCTTAATAGTGATGTGTTTGTGTGTCAAGTTGACAAGGAGTCAGTTGTACTAGCTGGTTTTGTGTGTCAACTTGACACAAGCCAGAGTCATCAGAGAGGAAAGAGCCTCAGCTGAGGAAATGCCTATATGAGATCTAGCTGTAAGATCTCATTTAGTGATCAAAGGGGGAGCGGGGGCAGCCCATGGTGGGTGGTACCATCCCTGGGCTGGTGGTCCTGGGCTCTATAAGAAAGCAGGCTGCCGGGCGGTGGTGGCGCACGCCTTTAATCCCAGCACTCGGGAGGCAGAGGCAGGCGGATCTCTGTGAGTTCGAGGCCAGCCTGGACTACCAAGTGAGTTCCAGGAAAAGGCGCAAAGCTACACAGAGAAACCCTGTCTCGAAAAACCAAAAAAAAAAAAAAAAAAAAAAAAAAAGAAAGCAGGCTGAGCAAACCAGGGAAAGCAAGCCAGTAAGCAGCTCCCTTCCGTGACATCTGCATCAGTTCCTGCCTCCAGTTCCTGCCCTGTATGAGTTCCTGGTAACAGCAATGGAAACCCTGACTAGGACAGGCTCTGAGAGACAAGAATTAAGTATCCACAGATTTTTAGAAGTGATTCCAGGAAGTAGAGTGAGGATGTGGGGAAAGAGAGAACAAGAAGGAAGGGGGCTATTGAAGATGTCAATGAGTTTGGCCCAGTCCACTGGGGACCTTCTGAGAATCTGTGCCCATGTCTTGGGATAATCCCTTCAGAGGACAGGGAAGTTGGTCCCATTGACTGAAGATGGTGTTGTCTTGTCAATCCCACCGGTCAAGAATAAGACCACTACCACAATTTAAAACCAAATTTGAAGCAAGCTTTAATTAAATACTGGATAGGTGGATAGGCTTTGGCCAGGTCCATACCCAGGTTTCCAGGAAATGGCCCAGAATCACAGTTTGCAGCAACCTAAGAAGGAAAACCCATAATTCATTGCCTTTCCCATCAGGTCCAATCAGGCACAAGCATGCATCCTGACATACTTCCAGCCTGTGAACCTCCCACCCACAGATGATCAAACACGTCTGGTACAGATGGGTCAAACAAACTTGTTTAGGGGAGTGAAAACATGGTGCTTGTTATCTCCCAAAAGCAATAGCCTCCAGCATTTCAGGATCTCTCTGTCCTTGGCAAGGGGCCTGCAGATCAGAGGCATTTTTGTTTCATGGATCTCTTAAACATAGTCATTAACACTTAAACTGTAACTTTGGCTCTCACAGTCTCACAGAGACAAGCGCTTTAACTCTTAGAGATTTCTTCTTGTTAGTATTCTGGTTTTTCCACTCTTCTCTCTCTCTTTAAAACATTGTTTATAACACAACTGGATCTCCAAATGTATCTCCTCCAAATAGATTTCAATGACCACAAGACATTCCCCTGCGCAGCTCAGCAGGAATCTAACGTCTTCTACTTGCAAGGAAGTTACACTGTTTGCAGCTATTCATCACGAGAGCTAACCTGGGTTGAACACACAACAGTTAGTGGCTAGTCAATCATCATTGCCTCATTGCCTGTTTACTCATCTGGCCAGACATAGAGTTTATTTTTCCCTGAGACAGGGTTTCTCTATGTAATTTTGGAGCCTGTCCTGGAACTCACTCTGTAGACCAGGCTGGCCTCGAACTCACAGAGCTCTGCCTGCCTCTGCCTCCCAAGTGCTGGGATTAAAGGCATGCGCCTTCCCCAACCCCCCCAACTCCCACCCTCGCCCCAACCCCAACCCCCAACCCTGGCTCAGACATAGAGCTTTATCGTTCATCACAGAGCTCCAGGTTTGGAAGGAAAGGCTAACAAAATGAGGTAGAGTTTATGGAAATTCTCTAAATACTTGAAGCTTCATTTATTTTATTTCATGTTATTGTTTGCAGTGCTGGGACTTGAACCTGCAGCCTTGCATACTGTAGGTAAGTTCTCTCTACCGCTGAGCTGCACCCTTGGCCCCTAATGAACTTTGAACTTTTGAGTCATGATTTAAAAACAAAAACAAATAAACAAAAAAAAATAAACAAAAACACCAAACTTTCTGTCATGACCATAAACCAGACAATAAGACTTTTGAGGGAGATGGCTCCCTAGCCATCTAGGATTAAGAATTCTTGTTCTTGCAGAGGACCCTATTTCGATTCCCAGCTCCCACATGGTGACTGTAACTGGAGTTACAACCATCTGTAACTCCAGTTCCGGGGACTCAGATAACCTCTTCTGACCTCTACAGGCACCAGGCACACACATGGTGTACATGTATGTAGTCAAAACACTCAAGTAAATAAGATAAATAAATCTAAGCAAAGTTTTAATAGAAAGAATGACATTGGAGAGGCGAATGTGGGTGTGGGTGGGGAAGGGTACGTGATAGAGGGGTGCAGCCTCTTTTCTCTATTTGGAGCCTTTTGTCTGCCTTGGTATGGGCAGCGTTCATCTTAGTAGAATCCTCTGCGGGCATTCTCTGCACTGTTTCAAATTAGCAAGGAAAAGAAAAGGTTGTGAGGGAGAGGAAACGAGATGAGGAAAACATTTTCCTTGCTTTCTGTTCACAGTTAGAAATACAGGAGGAGAGCCAGGTACGGTGGAACACACTTTGTTCCAGCACTAGGGAGACAAAGGCAGGTGGATCTCTGTGAGTTCAAGGCCAGCCTGGTCTACAGAGTGAGTTCAGGACAGCCAGAGATATGTAATAGAGAGACCCTGTATCCAAAAGGAAAAAAAGAGAAAGAAATACAAGAGAAGAGTTTCGGGAAAGAGACTAAGGATGCAACATCAGCTGCCTCCCTCTGCCGAAGTCAAGTGCTTGAGGTCAATGAAACCGCTTCTGCAGCGATTTGTATGTAATGAGCCATTCCAGAGCTGCATGCTGAAACACTCTGGAGCACTGGTTCTCAACCATCCTGACGCTGTGACCCTTTAATACAGTTCCTCTCGCTGTGGTGACCCCCAACCATAATATTATTTCGTTGTTACTTCATAATGGTAATTTTGCTACTGTTATGAATCACAATGTAAGTATCTGACATGTGACCTCTGAGAAAAGGTCATGAGATGGCAACCCACAGGTTGAGAAACGCTGCCTTAGAGGAAGGACTTTTGCTTTCGGATAATTTCTTCCTTAAATGGGTGAAAAGAAACGTTTTGAGTGATGAAAATACTTCCTATCTTGTTTCGGATGTAATAACATGGGTGTAAACAGTTGAACTTCACAGTTAAGATTTCTCTGCGTCTTATTGAATGTAAATTGTACCTCAAAGTTTTCCCATTTGTGTAAATAGCAGACATCCATCCCAGAAAGCTTAAAAAAATACAGATTAACATACACACACATACACACACACACATACACACACACACACACACACACACACACACACACACACACACAGAGGAAATAAAGGGGCTGGAGAGACATCTCAGTTGGTGAAGGAGTTACAAGTATTCGGAACTGAGTTCAAACACCAGCACTCACACAAAAATCATGTGAGCTGTAATTCCTGCACGGGGAGCAGGAAGGAAGGGCAGACACAGAGAATCCCTGGGGTGCACTGACAAGTCAGCCTCACTGAACTGACAAGGTGGGGAGTCACTGAAGAAGATAGCTTTGTCAACCTCCGGCCTCTGCATGCATGCATGCTCACAGGCATGTGCACCCACTCACCTAAACATACACACAGACACACAGATATAGACACAGAGAAACACAGACACACACACACACACACACACACACAGATATAGACACAGAGATACACAGACACACACAAACACAGACACACACACACACAGACAGACACAGACACACAGACACAGACACAGACACAGACACACACACACACACACACACACACACACACACACACGAAATGAAAATGCCAAGATTCTTTATAAACCAAAGATAATCAATCACTCCTGATATTTAGCTATCCGGATTTTTATTCACCTGCCTGTTTAGTATTACTAAGAAGTCAGAGGCAGCGCAATACAGACTTACAGTGTATGGATTCGGTCCCCACCCAAACACCCTGCAGCTTCAGCTTAGGTTCCAACCCCACCCATCCTATCAACATGCCTGTCAGGGAGCAGTTCCCCTGGGTTAGATATAAATATGCAAGTGGTATTGGAAATTGCCTGGCAAGTGGATTTAGATATGGTTCGTGAAGTCAGTGAACATAACATTGGAAAGTTACTGAGTCATAGAAAATTGTTGACAGGCGAGGCCTTAGACCTGAGAGACGATGAGGGTGCTTCAAAGGAGAACAATTGGCTGATCAAAGATGAAAGAAGGCCTCTGGAAAAGGATGGAGTTCTTTTGTATCAAAAGCTAGAGCACGGGACAGATGCAGAAGAGCCATAAGGTTTCTTACCCCCGCACGATTTCACCCAATGAAAAAAGTCAAAGTCACGTTTTGAAAATGAATTCTCAATCAAGCATCTTCAAAGCTGTTTTCCATATCGAGTTTCTCAAGTGTGGCTGTGCATGGGGTTCGCCTGGAACCCCATTCTGTTACATCTGGGCGCAGACCCTCTATTCTGAATTTCTAACAAACTCCTAGAAAGGCAAGGCTGTTGGTCTCAGGACATGACTGAGTCGTAAAACTATATTACGGTCCTGAGAAGAACACTTTAAATGTCCTTTGTACTAATTATTTTTGAGTATTAAGAAACAGCTGCCGGGCGGTGGTGGCGCACGCCTTTAATCCCAGCACTCGGGAGGCAGAGCCAGGCGGATCTCTGTGAGTTCGAGGCCAGCCTGGGCTACCAAGTGAGTTCCAGGAAAAGGCGCAAAGCTACACAAAGAAACCCTGTCTCGAAAAACCAAAAAAAAAAAAAAAAAAAAAAAAAAAAAGAAACAGCTACCTCTGGGCAGTGGTGGCTCACGCCTTTAATCCCAGCACTCAGGAGGCAGAACCAGGCAGATCTCTGTGAGTTCGAGGACAGCCTGGTCTACAAAGCGAGATCCATGACAGGCACCAAAACTACACAGAGAAACCCTGTCAACCAAACCAACCAAACCAAACAAACAAAAAGAAACAGCTACCTATGGTTCTAGTTATTTCTGCTTAACTTCACTAGTCCTGAATAATATGCGGTTCTCAAATACCGTGTGTGTGTGTGTGTGTGTGTGTGTGTGTGTGTGTGTGTATATGTGTGTGTGTGCACACGCGTGCGCTGCTTGAAATTAAACCTATGACCTCATCCAAATGAGGCAAATGTTCTATCACTGAGCTATATCCCTAGGCCTAATATATGGCTCCCAGAAAAACAAAGAACGAAACAAAATAGAACTCAAATCACCTAGAGAGCTTATTTCCACATGGACTGAACAGCCCCACCTCCTGAGCTTTCTGCTGGGGAAGGGGGTCTAAAATTGCATTTCCAGGTGGCATTCAGTGCTCTTATAGCATGAATGACCCCAGCGACTTCAAGGAATTGAATTGTAAAAATGTAGACTTCATGTTCTCTTGTAATATTCGCAAAACAAAGGTACAGATCATAGGAACAAGCAGGAAATATTGAAGTATCTGAATGTATGGAATTTATCAAACTCAGAGATACATTTCCTGCTGCAGGGGCTCAGCATTGCTTTATATATATATATATGCCACATCGACAGTCTCAATGTTTTGATTGGAAAATCGTTATTATTTTAAAAATATTTATATGTGTATTGTGGAGGGGCCCCAAAACAGCTTGACCACATGGCAGCCATGACAGGCTTAGGGGCCTAGACACAGCTTCTGTGACAGGCTTACTGGCAGGCAACACCCAGATCCAGGAAAAACCATGAGCTGACACCACCCAGGGATCCACCCAGGGATGAGGAAGTACCTGACATCTCAAACATTCCAACCATTAGGTAAGGTGGCCAGATGCCCCAGAGTCTAGCACACACCTGTTTTTTTTTTTTGTTGTTGTTGTTGTTTTGGTTTGTTTTACAGATAACCCTAGACAATTGTCAGCCAATCAGGGTCCTGGACCCTGGAAATTCCCTCACCCCAACCTCTGCTTTGATAAAAACTCTGCCCAACCTGAGCTCAGGGCTCTCTGCTCTCACCGCTGCATACAGACAGAGGGACCAAGGACAGAGCTTGAAAATAAAGGCTCTTTGCTTTTACATACAGGATTCCGTTTCCATGGTGGTCTTTTTGGGGGGGGGGGTCCCTGCAATCTGAGCATAACATGTATGGGCATTTTCCTGCATATATTTCTGTGTAACACACATGTGCCTGTACCCACGGAGGCTACAAGAGGGCATTCCCCTGGCACTGGAGTTACAGATTGTTGCGAACTGTCATATAGGTTCTCTGAACCTGGGGCCCTAGGAGAGCAGGAATACTGTCAATCACTGAACTGTTTCTCAGCCCCTAGAAAATTATTTTGTATTGATTTTTTTCACAACATTAGAGAGAGCAATGACACAACATGGTTAGACCAGCTTGGGTTATTGGTGGCTTTTTTTTTTTTTTTTTTTTTGTCAGGATCTCACTCACTGTGCAGCCCTAGCTGGTCTGGAACTCACAGCCATGCAACTGACTCTGGGACTAAAACTGTGCTCCCTTTGAGGATCTGACTCTTGCCAGAAGCCATTTTTAGGTCTCAGTGGAGGATGCTGTGATGGATGGAGCTCTGGATCCCTGTAGAGAGACTCGGAGATGGATTTCTTCCAATAATGCAGGCCACTCACAATGGTAGAAGCCAGAATAATGTGGAGATCTAATAGCAACCTGGAATACTGGTGTCTTTTTAAAGCTGTTTTTGTTTTATTTTTTATTATGTAAAAATTTCAGCCAGGTGGCAGTGACACATGCCTTTAATCCCACCACTCGGGAGGCAGAGGCAGAGGCAGGTGGATCTCTGTGAGTTCGAGGCCAGTCTGGTCTACAGAGTGATTCCAGGATAGCTAGGGCTACGCAGAGAAACCATGTCTCAAAAAGAAAAAGAGCCGGGCGGTGGTGGCGCATGCCTTTAATCCCAGCACTTGGGAGGTAGAGCCAGGCAGATCTCTGTGAGTTCGAGGCCAGCCTGGGCTACTGAGTGAGTTCCAAGAAAGGCGCAAAGCTACATAGAGAGACCCTGTCTCAAAAAAACAAAAAGAAAAAAAGAAAAGGAGAAGAAGAACAAATGGAGTGTAGCCTCCCAGCATTCCAACATGTCTTTATAAAGGCTGGAGCAGAGTAAATATTTCTGAAATATTTATTTTGTTTGTTTGTTTTTCGAGACAGTGTTTCTCTGTGTAGCCTTGGCTTTCCTGGGATTCGATCTGTAGACCAGGCTGGCCTTGAACTCAGAGATCCGCCTGCCTCTGCCTCCTAGTGCTGGGATTAAAGGCGTGCACCACTACTGCCAGGCAAGGTTACTGATTTTTATAGGTTAGTTTTCTATCCTGCTACTTTGCTGAATGTATTTAACAGGATTTTTCTGGTGGAGACCTTGGGGTCTTTTATGTATAGAAGAAGCACATCATCATCAAATAAAGATATTTTGATGACTTCCTTTTCTGTTTATATCTCCTTCTATTGGCATATTGCTCTAGCTGAGACTGAAAGCACTGTACTGAGCTAGAGTGGAAAGAGTGAACACCTTTGTCTTGTTTCTGATTTTAGTGGAAGTGCTTCCAGTTTGTCTCCATTTAAGATGATGTGACTATGGGCATGTTATTTATTGCTTTTACTATGTTGATACATGCCCCTGTAGTCCTAGATTCCCAAGGACTCTAATTATCAAAGGATGGTGGACTTTGTCAAAGGGCTTTTCTGCATTTAATGAAATGCTCTTGCAGTTTTTTGTCCTTGAGTCTGCTAATGTGGTGAATTAACATTTATTGATTTACATATGTTGACTCATTCCTGTGTTGCTGGGATGAAGCCACGTTTGATCATGGTTAGATGGTCTTGTGAGTTCTTGAATTAGGTTTGCAAGTATTTTATTGGGAATTTTTTTTTTTTCTTTTTGCATCTGTGTGTTGTATAATAGTTTCCTCTGTGATTGAAACATTCCATTCTGCAAGGAAACTCTTTAAACAGGAAGGCAAACAAATAGCTACAGGAAGTCCCTGAAACTGACCAGATTCACTAGGCCCCTCACGGCCGGAGTAAACAATGAAAGCTGAGAGTCCCTCTCAGAGGGAAGAAGCTGATCTGCAAAGAAGATTCTGAGACAGTTGCGTAGAAGAAACAGAAACCAGCTGAGCTTCCTGGAAGAGGTTTAGACCAACTGAGTCATGTGGAAAGGGTACTGTCCATCTTGTTGAGCTACCTAAAGGCTGTGCAGTATGCTCCAGGTTCCCAACTTTTGTTACCTGTGCTGAGAGGGGCCTTGGTGATTCAGCTACCTTTGAGTCGTTTCTGCTCCTGTAAGTAACCCCTCACCTGTATTCCTGTAAGTAATCCTAATAAAACTCATTGGTTCACCATGTTGGTGATATCTATACTCTGGTCTGTCATGGGATCCCTATCTGGGGCAAATGGATGTGTGTTGTTCAAATCTTAGATGGTCTTTTAATAAAAAACCCAGAGCTGGATATTGGGGTGAAAGCTGAAAGATCAGAGAAGCAGAACAGCCAGACACTAGCTTACCTCTACAAAATCCTCAGCCTCGAGAGAATGAGTTCCTCGAGTTTCCTCATGCCTAATATACGTTTATGTGTCCTGCCATATTACTTCCTGGGATTAAAGGCATATGCCACCACTATCTGACCTCTGTGTCTAATTTAGAGGCTGACTCTGTGTCCTTTGATCCCCAGGTAAACTTTATCAGGGTACACAATATATCACCACAGATGTGTGTGTGTTGCATCTCCCCAGGAAGTTTTTTTGTCACACACTATGTTCATCAGAGAAATTGTTCTGTAATTTTCTTTTGTGTGTGTGTATGTCTTTATCTGACTTATCTTGTTTTTGTTTTTATGAAATAGGCTCTCATGTCGTGTAGACTATCTTTGAAATCTCAGCATAGCTAAGGATGTTCTTGTACTTCTGATCCTACTATCTATACCTTCCAAGTGCAAGGATTACACACAGTAATACTCAACTCACAAGACAGGGTCTTGGTATGTAGCACAGGCTGGCCCATAAATTACTTCTGGTCATAAACTACTGGAACTAATGAGATGGATCCCTCATGGTCACACCATCTAGATCTGCCTCTGCTTGGTTGTGTTTTCTGTCTCCCACCTTGAAACCCATTTTCTTTATTTAAAAAAAGAAAGGTGCATGAGTAGTTAAACTTTCTCTGGCATCTGTCAGCATTGTATCATTGCCTGTTCTAAACATAGTTTTTAAAAAAAATGAAAGTCTGGAATTGTTTTTGTTATCTATAACCCCAGCTGATTCCGTACTTTTACTTTCTGCAAAAAGAAAAAAAAAAGACCATCTGTTCTTTGTTGCGTATGACTTTGAATCATCACCGTTTATCTCACTAGAGCCCACTCTCTTTGGTTATGTATGTCTGTGATTATTTATCCTTTTTTATCAGCCTCATAAGTGATTGTAATTTTGTGTAACTCCTGTTTCCCTAGGTGGTAGAATACAGGGACTCACATACAAGTTGTGGTGGACTGAGTGAGAATGTCCCACACAGGCTCATGTTTGAATACTTGGTCCCTAGTTGGTGGAACTTCTTAGAAGGATTAGGAGGTGTGGCCTTGTTGGAAGAGTTGGGTCACTGGGGGTGGGCTTTGAGGTTTGAAGACTCCAGCCATTCTCAGTGTGCTCTCTGCCTCCTACCTGTGGGTCAAGATGTGAGATCTCGGCCATTCCCGCCACCATGCCTTTGCTGTGCCATTTGTCAGAGACCCTAACCCTCTAGAACCAAAAGCTCAGTTAAACACCTTCTGTTATACGTGGCCTTCTTCACGGTGTTTTAATCACAGCAATAGAAAAGTAACCAACATGCATGCATCACTACAGCTACCTCCTGTCCTCTGCCACATGTCTCCTACTTTGCCCTAAAGAGTCCTGGTGATAGAGTGTAAAAATCCCTCCTACTCTTAAAACTGGTGCCTCTGATGCAGTAATAAGGGTGGGTTCTTGTTTCCACAGCCTTCAGGGCTGGTCTCCACCACAGACCCATTGAATGTTCAAGTAGAGTGGTGGGGCACAGCAGTTTTTGGACACTTAGGTGTGCTGAGGTCATGCTGCACCCAAATGAGATCAGGCTTTCACTTTAAAAGGAAAAAGTGTTATCATCTTTAGGTAAATGACATAATGTTTGTGATCATAATATGTTACATGGTCTGAAATGGAACATATTTTCCCAGCATTCCAACATGTCTTTTTAAAGGCTAGAGCTGTTAGGGTCCGAGAGAAGTCCCACAGAAGACCACCAGTCACATATGCAATCAGCATGAGTGTTTAATAAAGAAATTCCAGCATGCTGGAGTCAAACTATCTGACAGTGGCAAAATGACATCCCTGAGAGAAGCTCACAGGCTCCTTTTTAACAGGATTAGGGGAATTCCAGCTGTGGTTAAGTGTACTTTGAAGTGATTGGGTATAGACAGTTACAGGTACAGGAATCATTTTATGATTGGCTCATGACATCTGGTCAGCAATTATGGTTGCAATGTCAGGGGTTTATTTGACTGAAAATAGCAAGAACAGTTCCTGCTTGGGACCAAGTAGGATCCTGATTGACTACCAGATTGGACATACTTCCTGAGGGTCTGGTTGAAGCCGGACAGACATGAGTCAACATAGGATGGTGGGGTAATATGAG
>CABHPH010131444.1:0-13918 GCA_902168325.1 Peromyscus nudipes
TGTATGTGTGTGTGTCTTTGAGCATGTCCTTGCTGGTGCCTATGGAGGCTAGAAGGGGGTGCCAGATTCCCTGGAGCTGGAGTGACAGGCAAAGGAAGAGCAGTCAGTGCTCTTAACCACTGAGCCAGCTTTCCAGCCCCATAAAGTTTATTTTTTAAGTTAAACGAAAAACCCTATTTGTTGATTGCACTGGTTTTAATTATTTTAATTATTTAAAATTTAAACATTTTGATTATTTAATTATGTGTCATGAGTTTAATTATAAAAATAACTTTGCTGTGCATGAGGTAGTTTAGCTTTGAGGTGCTCAACACTGTTGCATTTTTCTCTAATCTTTCTAATTCAGAGACAACAAAGAAGAAAAGTTAATTGAAAGACTGGAGGTTGTCACAGTGCCTTCACTGTCCCCCAAAGGACTGCCCGTGAAGCAATATGCTGTACAGTCCCAGCTCCCGGTGTACGAGTGGCCTGATGTGGGATCCGGAGAATACGACGTTGGAGTAGTGGCTTCCTTTGGCCGACTTTTGAGTGAGGCTCTTATTCTTAAATTTCCCTAGTAAGTTTTATTTATAAGGAAAAACAGTATAGAGATCATGTCTTTATGAATGGGTCTAGTACCTAAAATGCCATAATTTAAACTGCTTTTTTATTTTTTTATTTTTTTCTTTCTTTCTTTTTTTCCAGACAGGGTCTCACTCTATGTAGCTCTGGCTGTTCTGGAACTCACTATGTAGACAAGGCTGGCCTCAAACTCAAGAGATCTGCCCGCTTCTGCCTCCCAAGTGCTGAGCTTAAAGGTGTGGGCCACCAGGCCCAGGTTAAACTGTGTTTTTTCTGCTGTCTTCTTTTAAAATAAGATTTTATTTTTGGCACAAAACGTCAACTACGTTAAGCTCTTTGTTACTCCTTGGCTTTCATCTGGCCTCCTGTAGGTTTCGTGTATATGTTAACAGCCCCCGCCCAACTCTCACTGAACTCCAGGGTCACCTTGTCCACAGCTCTGCTTGGATGTCTCCTAGGTGTCTCTCTGAAGAGGCTCAACACCTCTGCAGATCTTTATCTGGTTGTTTGGGCCTCAACAATCAGTCATTCTCCAGTTACCCTGTGTCCCACATCCAGTCCTCTCTGAAATCCTTGTGGCTGTACCTTCAAAACCCCGAAGATTCTGATGGGCCTCATTACCTGCCCGGCTTCCACTCCTGCCCGTGGTACTGCAGTCACCTCCTAGCTGGTTTCTGCTTTTGTCTTTGGCCCTGTCGGTGTTTTGCCAACCCAGCAAGCACAGCGATCCCTGTGAAGATCTGTCAGACCATGTCACTGTACTGTGGGCTTCTCTGGTAGCTTGCAGTCTCACCCAGAATAAGAGTCAAAGCCCTGTGTCAGCCCAACAGAACCTCCATCGATCCTCTGTGGATGCTGTGGCTTCTCCTGACTCATTCTACACCAGCTGAGCTTGCCATGCCATCCCTTGAACAGGGTGAGCATGTTCTGCCTTTAAGGTCTCTGGCCCTGCACACGCCTTTAATCCCAGCACTCTTGGGGGCAGAGGCAGACTTTCTTTCCTCAAGGTCTCTATACATGCCAAGCATGTACGCATTCCTTCAATCTCAGCACTCAGGAGTCAGCAGCTGAGAAGAAAAAAAGTTAAATAAAATCTCTGTACTATTCCCTTTACCTGGAAAGCTCTTCATGTTTTTGATGGCATTTCAGTCAACAGTAGATAGTGTATATGATGCTGCTCCATAAAATGGTATGGCCTCGTGATGTGATAGCTGTCTGAACTTGTGTAAATTACACCCTCAACAGAATGTTTGAATCGGGATATTTCCTGATGACACATACTTTATAATGTATCCTTTTTTTGTTTGTTTGTTTGGTTTGGTGTGTGTCGTCAGTCCCCTCATCCCCCATTCCCACCCACCCCCAGACAGGGTTCCTCTGTGTAACAGCCCTGGCTGTCCTGGAACTCATACTGTAGACCAGACTCACCTCGAACTCACAGAGATCCGCCTGCCTCTGCCTCTCGAGTGCTGGGATTAAAGATGTGTGCCACCACTGCCTGGCAGTTTTTTAATTTAAAATTTTTTGCATAGATATATTTATTTTATGTGTATGAGTGTTTTTCTTGCATAATATATATGTGCACCATGTATGTGCCTGGTGTCCAGGGAGGTCAGAATAGGGTGTCAGATTCCCTGAAACTGGAGTTAGGGATGATTTCAAACCACTGTGTGGAGTGCTGGGAACCGGAACTCTGGTCCTCTCAAAAGGTGCTCTTAACCACTCAGCTCTCTCTTCAGCCTTTGCTTGTTTTCGGTCAAGTTTCATTGGTTGCTTATGATGAGAGTGAACTCACCTCTGGCTTTGTTTTAGGGGATACAGACCTCAAGGTCGTGTGCTTTTAACCCTATAGGTGATATAGTTTAGGTGATAAAAGCTGTTAGGTGTTTTGGGGGTGATGATTGTTTTGAAACAGGGTCTCAATCTGTGACACAGGCTGACCTGGAACTCACGACAGTTCTCCTGCCTCAGCTTTCCAAGTGTTAGAATTAATACGTACCACCACACCAGGCTCTTGGCAAGTTTAGTGATGAAAGTGCATGTTATTTTGGTAGCAATAACTAATTCCCACACTAATTTCCAACTTTTTTTACTCAGTGGCATATTGAATGTACATCCCAGTTGCCTCCCGAGGTGGCGTGGTCCTGCCCCGATAATCCATACAGTGCTTCATGGAGACACAGTCACTGGAGTAACAATTATGCAAGTTAGACCCAAAAGGTAAAGCTTATTAATGTAAATTTTGTCGTCAGTCTGTCTGGCCTTGGTGGTTGGGGGAATGGTTGGAGTGTGTTAACTTGGGTGATTCCCAGTGCCACCCTTTGCTTTTGTAGTTGCTCTGAGTATTCCTGCTTTCTAACATAAGAATCGTGCCTTTGAGATTCATACAGGGTCTCTTTAAAGTCCTTGTAATTGGTCATTGCAATTATTAACACCTGGTTTGTTTTTTTTTGTTTTGTTTTTTTCTTTTTTGGTTTTTGGAGACAGAGTTTCTCTGTGTAACAGTCCTGGCTGTCCTGGAACTCACTTTGTAGACCAAAGTTGGCCTCAAACTCACAGAGATCCACGTGCCTCTGCCTCTTGAGTGCTGGGATTAAAGGCATATGCCACCACTGACAGGCTCTAAACACCTGATTTTCTATAAAATAATACAAATGACAAATGGATTTGGAGCTTGTTTTTTTTTGTTGTTGGTTTTTTTTGTATGTTTGTTTGTTTGTTTTGTTTTGTTTTCAGATAGAGTCATTGTCTATTCCTAGCTGGCCTAAAACTCACTGTGTAGACCAGGCTGACCTCAAACTCAGAGATATCCATCTGTATATGCTTCCCAAATGCTAGGATTAAAAGTATATGCAACCACACTCTCTTGACCTTACTTTTGAGTAAGTGTCTTATATATTTAGGGTGACCTTAAACCGGAGTGACTAACAGATCAGTAGCCTGCAATAAGCTGTCTTTGTGCTATGTAGACAAATATATTGATCTTAACAAATAGTCATGTTGGCTGCTTCTGTTTTTGTTTTTGTTTTTTTCCCTTGCTAGGTTTGATATAGGCCCGATTCTCAAGCAGGAAACCATCCCGGTGCCTCCCAAGAGCACATCAAAGGAATTGGAAGCAGTGTTGTCAAAACTCGGTGCCAACATGGTACAGTTCCCCACCCCACCCTGGCTTCTCATTCATTTAGAAGGCTTCTTCAGCAATATGAGGGGGAAATGATCTGACGATTTGTAATTTTTAAGCTTCATTGGTAGCAGGGAGGGGACACAGCAGTGGGATTGCTCATCAGGGAAGGCGCTTGCCACCAAACCTGATAACCTGAGTTCAATCTCCAGGACCCACATGATGGAAGAGAAGAACTCCTGAAAATCCTCTGACATTCACATGGGTTCATGCACATGCTGTAAATAACATGAGAGAGAGAGAGGTTAAGACTAAGATTGGAACCAAACATGGTTATATTCACCTGTAATCTCACACTCAGGAGGCTGAGGCAGGAGAATCATGAGCTCCAGGTCAGCCTGGGTAATGAGATTCTCTCTTAACAACCAGCAGAGTGGTTCCTGTCCCTCGCTTCCTGAAAGTTAGCTCAGTATTTGTGACCATTGAGGATTGCAGAGTGGGTGCTTAATAAAGCTTTCAAATAAAATAGGCCATCTGCAGTGGTCCCCTTCATTTCATAGTGAGGTAGTTAGTTTATTCTTCTCAGGTGCCCTTTCTTTGCTCTCTTAGACACCCCTTGCCTACTTCTCTCACTCAGCTAGCAGCCACACCCTAGGAATCTGTTCATTTCCCAGCTTATGCTTAGTACTTCCTATTTTGGGCATTCCCTTGGAAGTGACTTTTTATGGTGGCTGCCATTTATCAAGACTGTTCTAGATAGTCGGTGAATTTTCTTTTGCACCCTCCCCGCAAACCTCTGAGTCACTCTGCTGTCACTCATTTCACAGACACAACATTGAGAGGTAAAGACAAGTCAGAGAACTTTTCCAGAATGAGAGTACCAGTAGGTTATGGGGCTAGGACTGGAACATGCTCCAGTGAGGCCAGGCACAGTCAACACTGTTTGAGAGCAGTCTAGTGCCTGAAGTCAGTCTCCCCGCCCCCTTTTGCTGTGACAGGTACTTCATGGCACTGAACTGTGATATTTCTGCCTTGTTCTGTTGAATATATTCTGTGCTCTCTCTCTTTGTAGCTTATTTCGGTTTTGAAAACTTTGCCTGAAAGTCTGAACAACGGGAGGCCACAGCCAGCTGAGGGAGTGACGTATGGTGAGTGAAAGCCACAGACGCTCTCACCTCTTGTAAAAGTTTCATCTGTCGTGATGGTGACTGAAGGCTCCGACTCCATCACTGTCTTGTGTGTGCTTTCCCATAGAATGCTGGGTAAGCTCTCCCCTTAGCCTATAGCTTCGTCTTCAACATTTCCCCCAGATTTTTATTTTGAGCAGTATTTAGCACCTGTTTGCCTCAAATCTTTCTGTGTGGATATTTAGTGTATATATTTTAAATTCTGATTGCTCACTTGCAAGTATAATGATGAAGTTCATCTCCAGTTTCATTAGCATGCACTTCTTGGAGAGATGGCTCAGTGGTTAAGAGCACTGGCTGCTCTTGCAGAGGACTTAGATTAGACACCCAGCACCAATACGGCAGCTCATAACCATCTGTAACTCTAGTCCCGGGATATCTGATGTCCTTTTCTGGCCTGTGTGAGCACACATGGATGTAATCCACAAAGAGACATACATGCAGGCAAAACATCTATATGTATAAAATGAAAATAAAATTTTTTAATCCTTTAAAAAAAACAGGGTTGGGGGCGGGCTGGAGAGATGGTTCAGTAGTTAAGAGCACTGGCTGCTCTTCCAGAGAACCCAGGTTCAATTCCCAGCACCCACATGGCAGCTCACAACTGTCTGTAACTCCAGTTCCTGGGGAACCAACACCAATGGACATAAAATAAAAATAAATAAATTTAGAAGAAAAAAAAAAACAACAGAAAAACAAAGGCATTGAACATGTCCTGGTAGAGTCTAATATCCAGTCCATACAGGTTTTCCTAAATGTCCAAAAATCTATTTTACATCTATTAAAACACACACACACACATAAAACTAGGATCCAAGGAACACATTTTCAAGACTGCTTGAATCTTTGTTTTTTGCTAGTATAATCCTAATTAGTCACCAAAACATGTACAGTTTTTGGTGTGTTTTGAGTTTCCTTTTTGTTTTTATTTTGAGACAGAGTCTTGCCCAGGATAGCTTAGAAATCATATCCATCCTCCTGCCTCAGCCTCTCAAATGCTGGAATTACAGGCATGTACCACCACACCTAAAAATGTGGTTTTTGAAAAAAAAATATTTTTAATATAAAAAGAGCTCGAGGTATAGCTCCAGTAGAATGTTTCATGGTGCTGAAGTCTCAACCAAATCGTAACAGAAATGCCTTTGAGTTAGAAAAAGATTGCCTTAGGATCCAGTTACTGTTTATCTTTCTCTTTGCTTTGTTGTTTTGGAAGTTTGGCTTTTTGAGACACGGTCTTATATAGCGCAGTCTGACTTTAAACTTGCTGTGTAGTTCAGGATGACCTTAGACTCCTGATCCCCCAAGTTCTGAAATTACAGGTGTATGACACTGCACTTGGCCTGTCTTGTTTATTTAATAAAAAAAAATTACTAGCGGGATAGTCGTAGTGCATGCCTTTAATCCCAACACTTGGGAGGCAGAAGCAGGTAGATCTCTGAGTTCGAGGCCAGCCTGATCTACAGAGTGAGTTCCAGGACATTCAGGGCTACACAGAGAAACCCTATCCAAAAAAAAAAAAAAAAAAAAAAAAAAACCAACAAAAATTTTACTATCTTTATGTTATTTATTAATATATTTATTTTTATTGATTTTTGCTCGTAACAATACATCTTTGACACCGCTTCCTTAATTAGATTTTTCTCTTTTTTAAAAAAAAGATTTGTTTATTTATTTATTTTTATTTTATGTGTATGAGTGTTTTTTTTTTTTTGCTGCATGTGTGTATGTATGGGCACCACCCGTAGACAGTGTCAAAAGAGGGGTTTCTGGCCGGGTGGCGGTATGCCTTTAATCCCAGCACTTGGGAGGCAAAGCCAGGCAGATCTCTGTGAATTTAAGGCCAGCCTGGTCTACAGAGCGAGATCCAGGACAGTCTCCAAAGCTACACAGAGAAACCTTGTCTTGGAAAAAAAAAACAAAAATAAAGAGGGTTTTCTGGAACTGGGGTTGTGAGCCACCATGTGGGTAACGAAAAAGCAACAAGTTCTCTAAAGCAGTGAGCATCTCTCCAGGCCCTGCTGTTTTGTTTTTGTTTTATGAGCGAAGTTCTGGTTGTGTGGGTCTGTCCTAATTTATTCAGCAGACCCCCATTAAGGGTTTCCAGTCTTCCATCATTTTATGCACATGATGCTTCCTAATCAGCAGAGGAGACTGGAGTCGAGTGTGGTGGTACATCCCTTTAATCCCAGGAAGCCGAGGCAGGCAGATCTCCAGTTCAAGGCCAACCTGGGCTACATAGTAAAACCTTTTCCCAAAAAAGGAGTGAATAAAATATTGGAGTGGTTTTGATGTACATTATTCCTGTGAGTGATGTTGATGGTATTTTTGTGTTTAAGGAGAATTTGTCTGCTTTTTATTCCCTTTTCCAGGGAGGAACCTTACTGTTGTCCATTTTTCTCTGTCAGGATTTTCATTTTTCCCTTTTCACTTATTAGGAATATTTTATATAATACTGAAGTTTAGCTCTGTAATATGAACTGCATGTTCTTTCAGTTTGACATGTTTTAATTTTAATTTATGTTGTTTATTTTTGTCTTTTAAAAATGCTTGCTTTATTTTATTTGTCCATTTATTTTTTGAGACAAAGTCTCACTATGTACCCCTTGGCTGTCCTGAAACTCACTATGTAGACTAGGCTGGCCTTAAACTCACAGACCTGCCTGCCTCTGCCTCCAGAATGCTGGGATCAAAGGTGTGCACCATCACAGTCTGCTAAACGTTTGTTTTTATGTAGTCTAACGTAACCATCCTATTGCTCTGGGCTGATTGTTCGTTTATTGTACAAAGGCAAATGTGTGTGCCATGGCTCTGTGGCCAGAGAATGCTTTTCAGGAGCTGGTTCTCCTGCCATGGAGGTTCCAGGGATTAAACTCAGGTTGTCAGACTTGGAGGCAAGCTAAGCCATATTGCCTGCCCTCTCTGGAGTTTGAGTCATAGTTAGAAGGGTATTTTCTACCCTGGAGTTATAAAGTAGGTCTCATTACTTTTATTTCATATTGTAGAAAGATGTAGACATATGCCAAAGTTGAACCTTCTCTTCTGCTTGTAATCCAGCCTCACTGTCAGTCATGAACACGGAACCCTGTTCATCCTTGCTCTTGTCTCTCAGCCCCTAAGGTTTCTGCTGGCACCAACTTCGTCAAGTGGGAAGAGCAGACCTCAGAGCAAGTGCTCAGACTTCACCTCGCCATTGGGGACATAGTGAGTTGAAAAGTTGCATATTGTTTCCTTTCTGGGTGTTTTTATTTAGGAGTGAGTCTTATAAACTAAACCTGGGGAATTTTCTTAAACTTTAAATTTTAAGTTTTGATAGAGGCCTTGGAATTCACAAAGTGCTTTCAAATGTACATTCTGCAGTATTTCCTAACCAAGTTTAATTATCCCTTGTCATAGACAAGGAGAATAAAAACAAGATAAATAGCTTAGGTGTCACTAGTCAGTAAGCAATGAACCTTAAGTCTTCTAACTATCTAGATAGAGTTAGTATATCTTTCTGCCTCTGGTCAGTATTTTATAAGAAGATTTTTTGGTGGTTGTTGTTTTTATCTTTGTTTTTTCCGAGACAGGGTTTCTTTGTGTTACAGCACTGGCTGTCCTGGAATTCACTCTGTAGACCAAGCTGGCCTTGAACTCATAGAGATCTGCTTGCTTCTGCCTCCTGAGTGCTAGGATCAAAGGTGTAAAGGTGTGCGCCACTACGACCAGCTCCAAAAGATTTTAATTATGTGTATATGTGTGTTCAGGGTAAGCGATGTGTGCGCGCGCACACGTGCGCCTGTGTATGATTGCCATACCTATGGCAGCCAAAAAAAAGCATCAGATCTCTCTAGTGCTGGAGTTATATTGTGAGCCATCCACTGTGGGTGTTAGGACTGAATTTGGATCTTCTGCAAGAACAGCACTTGCTCTTTTTTTTTTTTTTAACTGTAATTTTTGATTGATTCTTTGGGAATTTCACATCATGCACCCCAGTCCCACTCATTTCCTAGTCCTTCCATATCTGCCTTCCACCCTTGTAACCTCCCCACAAAAGAGAAGGGAAATACAAGAACAATAAAGATAATTAAAACAAAACAAAACACTTCACTCCTCCGTCTTGCTCCGCTCTCTATCACATATTCATTTGTCATAGAGGCCTTGGGAGCTGCGGTGTATCACACAGTCACTCTTTTGCCCAAGCAGCTTTACTTACAAATGTTCTTTGCAGTGAGCTGTTGGTCTGGTTCAAGGCCCCGGGCTTCTACTACATCATCAGTACTGGACCCTCACCGAATCTCCTCTTAGATATCCTGCTGTTGCCCAAGTCCTTCACGAGCAGCACTTGCCCTTAGCCACTAAGTCATCTCCAGCCCCGTATTTGTGCATTTGTTTGGCGGTCAGGTCTCACGCTGTGATCTAGGCTGGCTTGGAACCCACTGTGTAGCCCACATTGTCCTCACATTCAGGCATTCTCCTGCATTAACCTTCTAAGTGCTGGGGTTACTGATAGGAGCCAACACCTGGCTGGCTGGCTTGCTTTTTTTTTTTTTTTTTTTTTTTGACATTCTCACTGTGTAATCCAGACTGGCCTTGAACTCTAGATCCTCCTGTTTCTACACATATATATAATGTTTTAAAATTCAGCATCAGCATACAGTCTGAAAATAGGTGAACTCGGAGAAACTGAGAGAAATCATTTCCTGTTACACTGATTTTTATTACACCTTCTGTCAACTTTTGTTGTGTTTGTTTATATTGTAAATGTGTTAAAGTAGCAAAGATGGCATTTCACCTTAGGGGAAGTGGATTAACCAGTAAATAGTACTGCTGGGGTGAGTGGATAGCCCTTGCCAGTGGAACCCCCCTTTTTTTAAGATTTATGTAATTTCTTTATGTGTGTGCTTATGTGTCTGCGTATATGAGCATATGTGTTCAGGTACACATGCCCGTGCATGCACAGAGGCCAGGAGAGGCCATCTGATGCTTCAGAGCTGGAGTCACAGTGGTTTCCTAGATTTCAGGCTTGTTGTGTGGGTATATGTACGACTATTCGTTCTAGTACGAACTCCCATCCTCATGACCTCACAGCAAGCTCTCCTAACCACTGAGCCATCTCTCTAGTCTCAGATGGAGGCCCAAGAACTCTATCTTTATTTTATTTCATTTTATGCATAGAGGCATTTTGCCTGCATGTATGTCTTTGTACCATCATGTGTCCCTAGTGTTCTTGTTGGCTAGAAGAGGGCATTGGATCCCCTGGGATTGGAGTTACAGACAGTTGTGAGCTACCATGGGGGCGCTGGGAATTGAACCCAGTCCTCTGGAAGAGCAGCCAGTGCTCTTAACTGCTGCGCCTTCTCTCCATTCTACATTTTTTATATCAAACTGCTAAGCCCAGCATGGTGATGCACAGCTTTAATCCCAGCCCCCAGGAAACAGGCAGGTAGATCTCTGTGAGTTCCAGGCCAGCCTGGTCTACAGAGTGAGCTCCAAGACAGCCAGAGCTACACAATGAAACCCTGTCTCAAACAAACAAGCAACAACAACAAACAAAACTTCTGTATACATGCACAGTTAATATATAGGTAACAGTATTATATACCTGAAATTTGTTAATAGGTAAAACTCATGCTGCATGCTTTTTATTTTAGGAAGACCAAAGATGGGTCAAATATTTATTTACACACAGAAAGAATGAAACCACAAGGACTGGAAAACAGCACAGTTGGATAACTTTATAATTACATTATCTTAAAGTATAAGCTGGCCTTTTCTTTAAAACATGGTTGTGAACTAATGAAGTCATGTGAAAATAGACTGGTAAATATAAATCCATAAAAATTAAAAACTTACTCATGCAAAAGTGACTAGTCATGAGACTCAAAGTTGTCAAACTGGAAAAAAGATCTATAACATGTACAAGAATTCAATGACTAATTTCCAAAATATGTATAAAATTCTCATAAATTAATAAGAGATAGCTCCGCATTTTGTTTGTTTTAGTCGTTGTTTAAGGCAGCATCTTACTCTTGTCCAGGGTGGACTTGGACTCATGGAGATCCTTCTGCCTCATCCTCCTGAGTGCTGGGGTTTTAGGTGTGAACCCCCAGCCTGCTTAGACTCGGGAGGAATCTTTTTGTAGCTGGATTCCACCAACTCCTACCAGGGTTGGGGATAAAACCAGCGTCTTTGCACACACTGGGCACACTTTCTGCCATCAGTCCCAACACTGGAGAGGCAGAGGCAGGCCTGGTCTACAGGGTGAGATCCAGGACAGGCACCAAAACTACATGGAGAAACCCTGTCTCAAAAAACAAAAACAAAAAGAAACAAAAAGACAAAAAAGTATGTAAGTTTTTTAAGGTGTCTCTACAAAGGTGTCTGTTTATTTGTTGTGTGTGCACGTGTGTGTGCCATGAATGCATGTGTTGGTCAGAGGACAGCTTGGACAGCTTTTAGACATCGATTCTCTCTTTCCATCGTGTGTGGCCATCAGATAGGACTCAGGCCATCTGGCTTAACGGCAAAATGTTTTCACCCACTGAGCCAGGCAGCCCCGCAATGCTGTTTACTGCCAGTTAGAAACTAGCAGCAAGAAACTGCTATCTGAAATGGCAAGAAATTGAAAATAAATGTCTTTTATAAAGGTGTTATTGTTTAAACTATGATTAGTTCTTCAGGTAGGATAGATACTGTGTACACACAGGTGAAGGAGACACACACCAACAACTATGCTCTAGGTTTTTTGTTTTGTTTTGTTTTGTTTTCTGGAGCTGAGGACCGAACCCAGGGCCTTGCGCTTGCTAGGAAAGAGCTCTACCACTGAGCTAAACCCCCAAGCCCCCCCTCCTTTTTTTTTGGTTTTTTCGAGACAGGGTTTCTCTGTGTAGCTTTGCGCCTTTCCTGGATCTCACTCTGTAGACCAGGCTGGCCTCGAACTCACAAAGATCCACCTGGCTCTGCCTCCCAAGTGCTGAGATTAAAGGCATGCACGCTGCTGCCCCCGCCGCCGCCGCCGCCGCCACCGCCACCACCACCACCACCACCACCACCTGGCAGTTTTTTTAATAATGACATTGGTGCAATGAGAACAGTATAGGATGTACACATCAAACTGTTAATGGTGGCTCCCTCTTGTGGTGAAAATATAAAATACTATCCCTTTCTAAAACTTTTAACAAAATACTTTAATTCTTGCTTTCATACTGAGCATAAATGTTTAATTGCAAAGATTAAGGCTACTTGCATAAGACTTAAGATCTTATACATACTACGGAGATGATACAGAGGGTCATATCCAGGCTCTGTTTCAGCAGATTTAGTGATGGAGTGTCCAGTTCCTCTGAACGTGGAAGAAAAGTCGGAGTGGATTAATATGCAGCAGTGTCAAAAAAGCCTTGGGAGTTGAATGCATTCCTTCATGAATCCTTCCATTCCAATTGCAGGTTGCATTGCAGACACTCTGGTTGGAGAATACCATTAAACTTCTGGATCTAGTAGAGGTCAACAGCTCCATCCTCACAGGTACTAACGTGAATTAGTTACTGCTGACAAGTTGTTCTCACGACAGTCCATTTAAAAATGTGTCAGGTCCTTCCCGCCGTATTTCTAATATTCCCACGGTTACTAGACGTAAGGATTTGTGTTTTGCTTTTTTCAGTGCAGTAATGGTAACACCTCACAGTCCCTTGTCTTATCCTTTGCAGCATCCATTCCTGTGTGTTTTCTCATGCAGTCATCACATGAACCCGGGAAGTTGGCAGGCAGCGTTGCTCTCCTGCTTTTAGCTCTATGTCTTCTTGTATTAGGGTTGGGGGGCTGTGGAATGACTCGGTTGATTTCATGCTGGTGAATATTGTAATGAAAATGTGTGGACAGAGCACAGAGGGGACAGCATTTCACCCCACAGTTCCTCCTGAGGTCCCTCAGCATCCTCTGGATGAGATAAACTGGAATGTGGGCTGCAGGGGGCGCTATTCTAGTCCAGCGGCAGTGGCAGGTCCCCATTTGTGGGGAATGGAAGGACCAGAGTAAGTCTGAAACATTGTGTGAGTTGCTCCGCTACTGGGCAGTTAATCTCAAAATGACAGTACTAATCTGACAGATTGAGCACTGAAGGGGATCCCTGGGAGATGGAGCAGAGGACTGGAGCCTCTCCTGTGTGGAGCACTTCCTTTGGCTCCAGGAGGTTCTGCTTTGCAGAGTTGGGGCCTCAGTAAGTGTGTCCGTCCCATCATTAGTTCTGCCTCTGAAGATTCTTCTTTGTTCATTTTTTAAATTTTGTTTACCAGTGCTGGAGATGGGGCCCAGGGTCTTGCAAGTGCCATACCTGCTATATCCCGCCACCAAGATGTTTTTATTTTTAAGAAGTGCCATGATTTATTTCTCTCTTTCTCATGCCTCCCTCTCCCCCTCCCCGTTAGATCCCAGATTAACAGGACAAGCTGTGGCTCCAGGGTCGGTGGTGTATCACAGACAGTCACAGATGCTGCTGGTTCACTGCAAGGTATGTGACTTCAGCCTCAGGATACTGTCGGTGTTTTCCTGAATCTGCAGTTGGTATTTCTTTTTCCTTTTCCTTTGAGATGAGGTCTCACTAAGTAGCCTAGGCCAGCCTTGAACTCACTGTGTAGCCCAGGTTGGTCTGAAAAGTGACTCTCCTGCCTCAAACTCCTGAGTGTTGGAATTGCAGGTCTGTACAATTGGAAATACCAGGCTTTCCATTTACCATTTGTGGTTTGGAATGAGAATGGCCCTCATGAGCTCATATATTTGAATGCTTGGAACTCTTTGAAAGGATTAGGAGGGGTGGCCCTGTTGGAGGAAGTATGTCATGGGGATAGGCTTTGAGGTTTCAAAAGCCTGTGTCAGGCCCAGTCTCTCTCTGGTTGCGAATCAGCTACTTCTCCAGCACCAGGCATTGGTCATAGTGTCTCCTCACAGCAATAGAACACTAAGACACCATTTTGGGGCTGGAGAGATGGCTCAGAGGTTAAGAGCACATCCTTCCAGAGGTCCTAAGTTCAATTTCCAGCAACCACATGGTGACTCTCAACCATCTGTGAGATCT
>CABHPH010131445.1:0-10511 GCA_902168325.1 Peromyscus nudipes
TGCTGTATTTAATGAGAAAGATGGGAAAGATAGGCCAGTGCTATTTAGGAACAAGACAAATAGATGATAAAACTGTTCACAATCTTAAAAAATTAGTACAGGATCAATTTTCTTATTATTTTTATTGCATGACTTCTTTCCCAGGCTGGATGAACTAACCCTAAAGAATAATCTTAAGAATGCAAAGTCATCTTTAACACAGTAAGCCACAATTATTAATTTAAATTTTATTAGCTGTCAATCACATTCTTACAGCTGAATCCTCAAAACTATTAACCATGTTGCTTCAAGAAACCAGGCAAGGGGATAGAGAAATGAGTCAGCAGTCAAGGTCACTTAGTGGTCTTGTAGAGGATCCAGATTCAGCTACTGGCACTCACATGGCAGCTCACAGCCAGCTGCCTGTTAACTCCAGTTTCAGGGTATCCCATCCCCTCTTCTGGCCTCCATGGGCACCAAGGATACAAGTGGTACGTAGACAAACATTCAGGCAAAACACCCATACACATAAAATTTAAAAAGAAACCAGACTGGAAAGATGATGTCATAGGTAAAAGAGCTTGCTCTGTAAATCTGATGACCTGAGTTCAATCCCAGAATCAAGTAAGAAGCCGAGCATGGCAATGGGCATTTAATCTCAGCATTCCTACAGGCAACTGGAGGCAGAGATGGAGAATCATGGAAGTTTGCATACCAGTTTGTAGCTGGAGATTTCTCCAGTCCCGCCAGGCCCACAGCCACTCAGACCCAAGTGAAAACACAGAGACTTATATTACTTATAAACTGTATGGCCATGGCAGGCTTCTTGTTATCTAGTTCTTATATCTTAAATTAACCCATTTCTATTAATCTGTAAGTTGCCACGTGGCTTGTGGCTTACCGGTACTTTTACATCTCACTTCTCATGGCGGCAGCTGGCAGTGTCTCCTGACTCAGCCTTCCACTTCCCAGCATTCTCCTCTCTCTTTGTTCTGCCTATACTTCCTGCCTGGCTACTGGCCAATCAGTACTTTATTTATTAACCAATCAGAGTAACACATTCATAGCATACAGCTCTCCACAGCACCAGTTAGCCTGATATATGTGGTGTCAAAACCAAGAAGGACCCTGCTATAGTGTAGGTGGTACAAGAGAGAGGAGAATGTGGGGTAGAAGAAGGCTGAGTGAGGAGACGCTGCCAGCTGCCACTATGTAAGATACCAGTAAGCCACAAGCTATGTGGCAAGGTATAGATTTATAAAAATGGGTTAATTCAAGATATAAGAACTAGATACCAAGAAGCCTGCCATGGCCATACAGTTTATAAATAATATAAGCGTCTCTGTGTGTTTACTTGGCTGCGGGACTGGCGGGTGAGAGAGATTTGTCCTGACCGTGGGCCAGGCAGGACCAGGAAAACTTCAGCAACACCCTGCCTCAAAAACAAGGTGGGAAGGCAGTTATCTTCTGACTTCCACATGTATATCATGGCATGCAAGTGGACTGGCATTCCTACATATATGCGCATGTACACATACATGCTACTTTCCTAACATTGTCTGCTTGAGAATCTTGATATTCTGGGCAGGAGACTGGGAGACTGTTAACTGGAAGAGTGGGTGTGGCCAGGCTGAAAGTGTCAAGACTCATAGTAAGTGGAGACTGACCTGAGGTGGAGAGCAGTGACAGCCTGCATGCCATACACAAGCAGGAGAATGAAATTATGATCAAACAGAAGATCTCTGTGGTCAAGGTTAATACAGTTACCCAAGGAAAGAACCTGGCATTCTTAGATTTGGGGTCCTGAGGTTTTGTGTTCTCACATAAAACTCAACAATCAAGCTCATGAGGAGTCCAAACATCTCTTAAATGCAATCCTAAATCCTGGCCCCTCTACAGAGCAAGCTGTGTTTTACAGCATTTCTTTCTTTCTTTTTTTTTTTTTTTTTGGTTTTTCGAGACAGGGTTTCTCTGTGTAGCTTTGCGCTTTCCTGGAACTCGCTTCTTAAGAAGTGACTCAACAAAACAATTCAAAACCCTGTTTACCCATTATTACTATCGATTTGTGGAGTCAGCGGTTCTATCAGCTAAGACAGGTGGACGCTTGAGGTTTCGACTGTTTTCTAGGGCTGGAGAGATGGCTCAGCTGGTAAAGGTGCTTGCTGCCAAGCCTCATGTCCTGAGTTTGATTCACAGAAGAACCCATATGGTAAAAGGAGAGAACTGACTCCCAAAATATGTTCCCTGACCTCCACATGCATACTGTGACATGCGCCTGTGCACAAACACACACAAAACCTTTTAAGAATGTTTTTCTCACTGGGCAGTGGTGGTGCACACCTTTGATCCCAGCACTTGGGAGGCAGAGGCAGGCAGATCTCTGAGTTTGAGGCCAGTTTGGTCTACAGAAAGGGTTCTAAGACAGCCAAGCACAGTTAAGGTTACACAAACAAACAAACAATGTTTTTCTCACTATGCGTCAAAGTAGAATAAGAGTATCTCAGGTTCATCCCTGCCCTCCAATGCCTTGTGCGTGTTAGGCAGACAGTCTACCTCTGAACTCTAACCCTAGCTCTCAGGGAGATTTGTGTTATGTTCCCACTCATACTGCCAATTATGCTACATGCAGAACAAGGAAACGTTTAACACGTTTAAAGAACAGGTTATTGGAGACTAGACTGGGTCTCTTAGTGGCATTTCTACCGAGTTGTTTCTTCAGCCCTATTGGTTTTAAAACTTCAAATATCAACATTTAAGAAGCATTTGCATATCTAATTGTGGCCAAGTTGATACTGCTTTTACCTCACATGACTAAAGTAATGGCATCTTCAAATGTGCAGAGTTCTTTCGACTCTTTTAGTTTTAGAGGAAGACTTGTGGACCCGCCAAGATTTTACAGTCACTCCATTCCTTTCACAAAGAGCCATGGTGTCCTAGTAAGGCCCTGGCAAACATTACAGGAATATAAATGGGAATGTGCCCCCGGACTGACAGACCACGGACAGATGAAGAACGTGGAGCAAGTGGAGCAAGCCACAAGTGCATCCACAAAGTGCCTGTTTCTGCAGGGGCCCTGGAGAGGCGAGGTCCCTGTCTGGGGAGAAGGACAGCGTCAGAGCAGACTCTTAGAGGAAGAGTGGGCTTGCAAACCGCCTGCTGGAGTCCTCCTCGCCATTCAACTGGTAAAGTAGTCCCATGTAACAGCTAAGAAGCTGTTAGGAAAAGAAAGCGACACCAAGGAGCACTGCTAAGCCATGTGTACAGCTTTTCCTTTCTGTTTTTCCTGCTCTTTCTCTGCCAGGGCTCTTGGAATGGCAGAAACTCATCATCAGCTGAGAAGGGTTATGACAGAAACAAGTATCAACTCTTTGTTTCAATAGTTTAAATTCTCAGAGAACTGCTGGAAGTGCTGTTTCTGAAGTCTAGAGAAAGTGGATCAGAACATGGGATCAGAATCCCTGTCTTCACTCACAAACTCACTGTCTTCACTCACAAACTCCCTGACTCTAACAGCGAGAAAGATTAACTACTTTTCTCAACAAAAATTAAGCTCAATTTCTTTAAAAGCTTTTAAATTCAAATCCATGGTATCTTAAGAATTCAAACAGCCCAAATGCCTTAGTTGTATGGTTCCAGTTCAGATTTGCTGGCAAGAATAAACAAGGATAGTTCTGGTGACTGGGAGCTTTGTCAGGGAGGCTCATTACCTTCAACAGCCAGTTCAAAAATTAATACGTGAGCAAGGTAGATGGGTGCAGGGAGTGTTTCTTCTCCCCTTTGTGAGCCCTTGGAAAAAAACATCATCACTGGTAATGATTTTGAATTTTTGCTAGAGACTTCCTTATGCATGTTTTAACAGATTCATTTTCTAGACATCTTTACAAAGCTTTCCTAGGAACTGTGAAAGCACCCTGAACATCTAAACACCCCCAAACATGTCATAATGCCTTCAACATCCTATTCTATAGCCTAAGTCTATCTGCTGCCTCAGCTCGTCCTGGCTCTTAGTCCTTCTGTGAAGTAGGAAAGGGAAAAGCAGAAAAGAACAGTAATAGGGTGAGCCCTGCACTCGGTTTAACCCCAGAGGAATTATCCATGGGTCAACAGGCTCCTGGAAGACACTAGCAGCTGCCTGACACTAAAGCTGGATTCTTGCTTTCAGACAGCGGGGACCAGGCAGATTCCCTGCCTCTTTCCCAAGCCCTCAGTGGCACAAGACGTCCTTGATTAAAATCCATATACTAGAAGACAGGATTCTCTGCAGCAGCAAATCCACTAGCATGAGCCACTCCTGAGATGGAGCGGATGACTAAGTCAAGCCAGCCTGGCTGCCCAGAAGAGGACATGACCAGAGTCTCTTCCCTTACAGAGCTACACTATCACATGTAACAGTACACAGGGAAATTTCCCATTTAAGACAGAACTTCAGCCTCAGAAACCACAATTCTACTTGCCCGATACCAAGTAAGCATCCATGTAAATACAGTTATGAGAATTATCACCTCTAGCTCATATAGTGGTGGCCCCAGGATATCTTTCAGAGCGTGGAAGTCGATCAGAATCGGCATTTCGGGTGGCAGGGCCAGGTCCGCAGTGTCAGTGATGGATTCGGGCTTCGCATCTTCCAGCACGTGCTCTCTGCAACCTAAGAGAGACATTTCTTTACAAGTTCTGAGAGAGCTGCCAGTTTGAAAATCCATTCGCAGTAAAGTGCAGCTGGAGGCTTGGTGGACGCCGCCAGTTCAGTCCTTTATGCACTTAGGGGCAGAGCCTTCCTTCCCCTGTGCACAAGTGGAGACTCCGGCTTTCAGAGCCCTTAAGGGAGGAGTATCTGCAATGCCTTTACTTGTTTACTGTCTCTGCCCAATCACAAGAGGCAAACTGGACTGTTACTTTTTAAAATAAAAATTCTCTCACTGGGAATAATGTTTGGTTGAGTGTGATGGCTCAAACCTTCCAGCAACTGGGAAGCCGAGAAGGAGGGCTGCTGAAAATCCCAGGTTAGCCTGGTATACAAAATAAGATCCTGTCTACAAACAACAAACACCTTCCAAAGTAGTAATGTTGAAGTGGGCTAGGTAAAATGGACTATATCCCAGCACTTGGGAGGTTCAGGCAGGAGGATCACAAGTTCAAAGCTTGCCTGGGCTATAGAGGGAATTTAAGAGCAAGCTGGGTAACTTAGTGAAACTGCCTCAAAAATAAAAAGTCAGGCATGATGGCACACGCCTTTAATCTCAGTACTTAGGAGGTGGTAGGCAGACCTCTGTGAATTTGAGGCCATCCTGGTCAGAACAACAAAGGCTATGTAGTAAGACCCTGAATAGTGTAAACAGATAAAAAGTAAATAAGAAAGGAAAAGCAGCCGGGGATATTTCACTGGGAGTGTGCTTGCTTAGCATATATGAGGACTTAGTCTCAAAACTTGCACACTAGGAAACAAAGCAACAGTGAACACCAGGCACACTTCAATACTGACCCCAGAGACCAGAGGCTGAAGGTGTGGACACAACGTCCCTTAGTGCAGTTCTGCTGGATTGGCAGAGCCTGGGCCACAGGACAAACTCCACTCCCTCTTGAGGAGTTTGATATGGTGTCCCATTTTCTTATATGTTTTTGGAGATAGGGTGTTATTACATAGAATAAACTGGCCTCAAATACCTCAAATATTCATTCTCCTGCCTCAACCTCCTGAGTGCTGCCATTACAGATACGTGCAACCATTCCCGTCCAGGTGTCCTGTCTCACTATCTAATGGGCAATGTGAGCCTAGAGATGACAGAGCCCTGATGGTCTATGTATGGGTTTTGTTTGTGTGTTTTGTTTGTTTTTTAAACACAGGGCCTTGCCTTGGAGCTTGGTTGGCTTCCAACTCATGATCCTTTTGCTTCACTCTTGAGTGCTGGGGTTGAGGGCATGTGCCATGGTACCTAGCCAGCAATGGCTCTTCTGTATGGATAAAGCTCAACTTTAAGGCTATTACCTGCCCATAAATAATTGGGCATGCTACGGCGGAAGATGCAGAAGCCTAGTTTGAGGTACTTCTCCCATTTGAGCGTGCTGCTTGATGATAAAGTAGAAAGTACTTATTTTCATTTGGGTTTAGCACATGGGGGCTGGACCACGCTGAGCTCAGAGGTTACCTCTCCTTTCAGTTTTTGTAACTCCTCAGGTGAAAGATATTACATGACTTGCAATCAGACCTAAAAGGAGTTGAGGTTTAAAACTGTAGGGTTCAGGGGAGCTGGAGAGATGGCTTAGCAGTTAAGAGTACTTGCTGCTCTTGCAGAGGACCTGGGTTGGTTCCCATCACCCATATGGCAGCTCACAACTTTCTGTAACTGCAGTTTCAAAGGACCCAATGACTCTTCTTGCCTCCTTGAGTGCCAGCCACATATGCAGTGCCCAGACATACATGTAGGCAAAAAAGGGAAAAACGTTCATACACATAAAAAACGAAGCAAACCAAACAGAAACCATCCCCCATCCCCCAAATGTGTATGGGCTGGAGAAATGGCATCATGGGTGAAGGCACTGCAGCTATTCCTGGGCCCCCATATGGTCATCTGACTTATGTATGCATGCAGGTGCACATGGGCACACCCACAATTTTTAAATCAATACACATATTTTAGACAGGCTCTCACTGTGTAGCTCTGGCTGGTGTGGAACTCACTATATCGACTAGGTGGTCTCAAACTAAAAATTACCTGCCCTTCCTGAGTGCTGGGCATAGTGAATGGTATGTGTCACCATGCTGGGCATAAAAACGTTTTAAACACTGCAGGAAATTGTGCCTCTGCTTTGTCTCACAGCTATTGTGCTGCTAGTCACCTGGAAGAGGAAACGGCAGTTGAGGAATTGCCTGCATCTGATTGGCCTGTTGGCATGTCTGTGGGTTTGTTTTTGTTAGGTCTCAAACCAGGGACAAATGGACAAGGTGCCTATTTAACATATCAAAGCTGGCCTGACAGCAGGTTCTCCCAGCATCCCTCAGTCCCTACCTGGTACAGGGCCCTCCTGGTTGGCACACCCTTACCCTAAACTTCTCCAGCCCAGGGGCTGGGCTGCCCTTCCTTAGATAATCCAAATATTTTGGTTACCTGGTCCATTTTGTCTACTCTTTGGGCCTCCTGGCTGCTGCACCTGGTCCCCCTCTCTTCCCTCTCCTTTCCCTGCCCCTTCTCCTCACATGGCTCAGGGTATGTCCTCTCTGGACTCTCCCAGAAGTCCCTGCCTCTGACTATGTTCTCCCATATATCTACAATAAACTCCACCACCATACCTAGGAGCAGTCATGTTCCTTTTTATTTATTTCCTTTTTTTTTCATTCAGTTTTCCTTATTAATGATCGAGGTGGGAGGGCCCAGCTCACTGTGAGTAATGCCACCCCTGGGCAAGTAGCCATGGATTGTGTAAGAAAGCAACCTGAGCAAGCCCTGGAGAAGACCCAGTGAGCAGCATTCCTCCACAGTATCTGCTTCAGTTCCTGCCCTGACTTCCCTTGAGGATGGGCTGTGATGTGCAAGTGTAAGTCAAATAAACCCTTTCCTCTCTCAGGCTGATTATGTCATGGTGTTTATTACCACAAGAGAAAGCAAACTAAGAGACCAGCCTTGTGCTCCTTTTGGTCTTGCCTTGATTTCCTCTGCTATCTATGATGTAGTTAAATTGTCTCATCCTCCCAGTGAAAGTGATCACTGTGCACACAATTAGAAAGATACAGTGATTACAGTCAGTGAAAATCCTACGTTTATATATTTTCATTTTGTTACTATTTTCCCATTTTTTCTTTTTCTTTCTTTTACTCTTACAGGTCATAACATTAAGACTTTTTGTTTCATTAACTTCTTTTCTTCCAAAAGTGATTACCAAGTATGCATAACAGCAGCAAACCCTGAATTTAGTCTCTAATGCTAACTGGAGTCATTATGAGGGGACCATTAAATGACAGTGTGACTGAAGGGTAAAGGCTCTTCTGGCCTTCTCTTTACAAATGAATCATGGGTAACAGAGGAATGAAAATAAGACTTGTTGGCAAGTTGATAAGAGAAGAAGCTGAGCTATGCAAGGTCCTCACTCCTATTTCTATGGGGCTCTAAGAATTACAAAGAAAATCTTTCTAGATTCCACAGTGCGATGGACATGTATTGGAAGTGTGGAGTCTTCTTATATACACGCTCATAACTATGCCTGTAATGCACAGATCTTCCAAGGTTTGGCTCAACATATACTACAAAGTCTTTTTAATCTTCCTAACTTCCTCCATAGTACTTCTTACACACACACTTACACACACACATACACACACACACACACACACACACACACACACACTGTTGGCTTCTCTGAGGCTTGTGAAATGGCAGACTTTCTGCAAGTGACTGTTTTCAGCTGCATTTGATCTTTGAGGAAAAGAGAGAGCAAGTGTCCCTCGTTAGCTGCAGGAGAAAAGCACTCCCTGCTTCAGGTTACTGCACCCAAGAGTGCAAGGAAGTGCCTCAGACAGCTGTCAGCTCTGTGGGCTCTGCTGAGATGGAATTGCTGTTGTTGGATTGTCACAGAGGGGATAAGGCCACACAGGGTGGTGGTGGTGGGGATCAAGAAACCATTATGGAGGTACTGCCTTGGGACAGCCAACCTTTTCCAAGTGTAGCCTTGGACTCAGGCTTTGTACACAGAAGGAGACTTTTCTACAGAAAGAATGGCCCTTTATGCACCAGCAGCTATTATAAAATTCCAGTAAGCTCAGAGCTAATCTATAGTAAAAACGTTCCATAGGTAAAACATCCAGCTTTGATCACCAGCACTGGACTCTCTCTTCTCTGGCCACTGGCAGATGGAACCAGCCGCTCCTGCTGCCCTGGAGCTGTCTCCTCCAACTGTGAGCCAGAACAAACCTCTGCTCCTTTAAATTGCTTCTTGTTGGGTACCTAAAATAAAACTGGTCTAGCCAAGTGGAGCTGTTGGGATAAACATGACTATATGGTTTGTAGCTTTTTATAACTGGCTTGTAGAAGAAATCTGGAAGAGTTTGGAGTAGTGGCTTAGAGATACTTTAGAATGCTGTAAGCAGAGGCACATGGGCTGTTCTGATGGACGCTTGGGAACTAGAATGTTAATAGGAATGTGGAGAGAGAGAGAGCTGGGCTCATGGGGTTTCAGAAAAGATCAAAGGCTACTGGGAACTGCACTAGAGGCCATCAGTGTTACATTCTGGTAAAGAATGTGACTGTGTTCTGAAACTCTGAGTAAGGCTAAAGTAATAAACAGTTTTTGGTGGAGGAGACTCAGAAACAGCATGACATCCAGGCCATTTATAACCAGACAAGCAGGATGATACTTCTAAAAACATGCAGTTTGGTGTGGAAAGGAATATGAGTAAGTTTAAAGTTGTGAACAGAGTTAAAGCTGTGGCCAAGGATGGTGCTGGCAGTGTGCACAGTGATTAAAGAGATGAGTGCCACTGAAGAGAGTGGAGGGACTTGGCACTTGCATGGTACTGAGAAGATGTCTTGAGGTAAGACCTCACCCACAGAGAGCTCCAGCATGTATCAGTGCAAACTCATCTGAAAAGAGAATGATTGAACAAAGGAGCTTCTAGGACATCCTACAGGACCAGGACTACTTAGAAACTAGTCCCGGGCAGAGGCCACTAAAGCTGTGGTCCAAGAGAACTAGGGTAAACTAGTGGTACAACTTGGCATCATCTATATGGCACTGGTCTTGCAGGCATGCAAAATGTAAGAATTATAGGATCATGGAGGCTTACACCAAGGTTCCAGAAAGCTACCAAAGCCAGATTCCCTGCATGGAGCTCCTGAGTAGGCTGTGTGTGAAGCTGTGTAAGTGAAACCTAAGTTGTAACAGAGACCTCAAGATACCAGAGACACAGAAACATTAAGCTGAGGAAAGCTGCTCTCAGAGACTAATGCATCCGTGGTCAAGCTAGCTGCACAACTTGACAATGGCACACAAATAGCACTCATTTAGCAAGTATTGCATTACTGAGGAGGTCGTGTGGGTGTGCACCAAAGGTCCAGAAAGCTGCTACACCCAGGCAACATGTATTAAGGTTGGCTAATGAACTCTAACCTGTAAGACTTCACTTCCTAAGTATTCCTGTAAAGGAAGAAACCCTTTCTCCCCAAGTTGCTTTCCATCATGTTGTTTATTATAGCAACAGAAAGCAAACTACCACGACACCTATACTCCTAGCACTAAGGAGGCCGAGGCCTGATGACAGCCAAGAATTCTAAACCAGCCTGGGTTACATGGTAGTTTGAGGCCAGCCATGATGGCTACATAGTGAGAGTCTATCTTAACAAACAAAACAAAATAAACAAAATCCCCACAACTCCTTCTAATAAATAACATGACACAATTTAAAATTGTTTTCAAAGTGTCTGAAAGTAGTATACAAAAGGTTTTTTGAAACAAGATTTAGGTGGGAAATGAGGGGAGGGTGTAATTTCATACAGCACAACACACACACACACACACACACACACACACACACACACACACACACA